>NW_006497091.1:1246894-1295179 GCF_000471905.2 Amborella trichopoda
ACTCTTACTACACCTCTCTCTCTCTCATAAACTCTCTCTCTCTCTCCTCTCAGATTTTCTCTCTCTAACTCTCTCTCTCTCTCTTAAGACCCATAGGGGGCACGCCCCAACACTAGGTCTCCTTTTCTCTCTCTCTTGACCTAAAGATACTAAGGGTTTGGGAAATCAGGGTTAAATCTTTAGATAATTTTGGGGTTAGGGTTTTATAGATATTTAAGGGTGGTTACCTAGTTTGCCCGAATTTAGCTTTCCCGGTTCGAGATTGAAGCTAGACCGCTGATCCCACACCATTGGATGTGGTGACTCGGTGTGGGGTGCAATAAGCCCGGTTGAGGTAATCTCCGGCATCTTCTCTTTTACTTACTTGCTCTCTTTTATTTTTATATTCTCAAGCATAGTATTAGGTTGAATAAATGGCATCAAGTGGTTGAATTTTATTTTATTGTTGTGCTATTTTATTTTGAAATATTTATTGATTGTAATAAGACCATCTGTAAGTGATCTTTTTGCCAAAACCAAAAGGGGTGATTATTATCATTAAAAATAATAATAATAATAATTGTATTCCCTGGCAAAATATCACATAGGTCCTTCTTTCATTGGTATCAGAGCTAGTTTTACTAGATTGCCATTAAGAGTCTTTTCTTATTTTTATTTGAGAATAGAAATATATGGCTGCTTGTACCGTCATCTCAGATATCTTGAAAACCGAAAGGTTAGATGGAACCAACTTTGCTTCATGGAAAAGAAAAGTCAAATTTGTGCTCTATGAGGAAAACTTGCGTGAGGTACTCTTTGAGGATCAACCTCGTCGTCCAATTGACGACTCGTCTCAAGTCATTAAAGATGAGTACGTCAATTAGAAGAAGAGGAATCTGAGATACAAACACCTTCTTTTATTTGTTATGACTTAACTCATATGCTTCTAAGTATAAGTCAATCTATATTGCAAGTGAGATTTATGATAAACTTGACAGAGAGTATGTTGAACCCTCTCTTATGAAGCAAACCATGGCTATGAGGAGGTATAATGAGTTAAAGGTAGCAGAAGGTACCAAGTTTACAGTTCATGTGCACGTGTTTCGTGCGCTAGTCGGGGAGCTAGAAGACACAGGTATGAAACCCAATGAATCTATGCAAGTGATTCATCTTATGAATTCACTTCCTAATTCATAAGAGACCTTCGTATCTTCCAACTCAGTCAGAAAGAAAGCACCAAAACTGGAGGAGCTCATCACTATAATGAAAGCAGAAGAGGAGAGGAAAAATTCAAGGCAACTACTGACAACAACTTCAAGGGAAGCCGTGCATATGGTAAAATCTCCACTCTCTTTTAAATTTAAGAAAGGAAAGGAAAAAAATTATTTTGGGAAAAAAAGATATTTCAAAAGGAGAGATTTTAGAAATAAGGGAGCAAAGAGAGAGACTCGAACTTGCTTTATTTGTTAGAAGGTGGGCCACATAGCTAATAGTTGTCGGTTCAATAAATCTGGAGGGACCAACAAGGAATTGACATGTGTGGTTTTTGAGTCTATGCTGGCTGACTACAAGGGAGTCTCTTGGTGTGTTGACTCGGGGGCTACGACCCATGTCTCAAACACCAAGGATGATTTCCATTCTTTCACTCCCATGGGGCCAGGACAGCAAAATATTTACATGGGAGGAAATCAGAAAACTTATGTACTTGGAGTTGGAGATTTTGAGCTGAAACTGAAGAGTGGGAGCACCTTGATCCTAAAGCAAGAATTTTATGCTCCTAATATGATGAAGTTCTTGGTTTCGATTCCTAAGATGTATATGGTTGGATTCATAATCAATTTCATTAGGGAGAAAGTGGTGGTTAAAAAGGAGAAAGATATGATCATGATTGGACGACTTGTAGATGGGCTATTTTTAGAGAGTACATTATGTCTTTTAGCTAACCCCAAATAATTGGGACAAGGCTTGGATGATGATAATGATGATATTATTTGTTTATTTTTATTACAGTGTACAACATCTGTTAATGAAAAGTGTAATTGAGTATTTTATTTCTCTCTGAATTTCTGAAATGCTTCCAAATGGCCACAAAGAATTGATGATGTCTTGAATCTAGTATCATTAATACATAGGTAGTGGCTCCCGCTTCAAAGTTGCACCTACCGTGAGTATTTGGAATAGGCTACACATGTACTATGCACTCGATGCCTATAGATTGAAATAGTGGCTCTGTCAGAGTCATGAATAGAACTCATGAAGATTCTGTATGTGATTATACATTTGCACAATAGTGTGCCTAGATACATATATGTTGACTTTCTTTTATAACCATATGGTTCTCTAAGCTATAGATCTTTTTGAAACTACTTATCCTTCTCTCGTACCCCTGCTTCTGTTGCTATTTTGTGCTTCCAATGCTTGTGGTCACGTACCGTAAATTAAAGGTGAAATCTTAAATGTCATCTAGATACTGCATGTTTGTCGACAAATACACGAAGAAGTATGCAGTGTAACTATGCTTGTAGGGGTTCTTCACAAGGATGCAGTGTTCAAGACACACCCGATGAATGTGCTCAATAAAATGACTCTCAAAGGACCATTCTTTGGAAACTATAAGCTACATTCTGATCTTCGATATATTGTCGACAAATACATGAAGAAGGTACACGTCACATGGAGAACTTCATCACACATTCAGTCTCATTCTCAGAGAACAATAAAACTTTTTAATACATGCTCAAAGGGGACGGCCTTCGCTGCATTATTAGAATAGAGGAATGAAACTTGAATAAACAAAAAAAAATAAACTACTTGTTGGTGGTTGAGTCAGCTCAATTGAGTTACCTTTTTTGAAGCTTTATTTGAATCTGGTTTTTTCCCATTTCATGAGGTGTTTATCCTCTCCAGTGATTTGTAAATGATTATAATTAATCGTTGTTTAATCAATGACAATATTTTGTGAATGAAATTATCTAGTTTATGGTATTATTCAGTTTATATCTTTTGTTGTTTTTGAGAGACACACATAAACAGAGAGAGAGAGAGAGAGAGATCATTCAAATCTAAAGCCTATGAAAGAGAGCTAGTTATCCAAAGCAGGTCCGTAATGGTTATAAAGCTATTCTGCATGCCTTCAGGTGTGATAAAAGGTGAGAATGTATCAAACGTTCAGCATAAAAAATAAAATAAAGTGAGAACTGAGGGCATATAAATGCATTTCACTATCCAACTAAACCCACATTGTACACGTTAATGACATAGATGGAAAAAAAAGAAATGTCACACATATGTCACTAAAAAGTCACCAAATGAGTTCTGCACATGCCCCATAAAGAGGTCTTGTACATACCCCCATAAAAATTACATGAATATTGAATATTCACATAACCCTCCAAAGTCAACTACAAAAAGGGGTATTTACAAGTCTTCAAAATTCAAAAAATTAATCAAGTCCCTTACATGCCCCATAAATAGGTCTCTTATTTGCCCGTAAAATTCATTGAATATTCACATAACCCCCAAAGTAAACTACAAAAATGGGTTTTTACATGCCTCCAAAATTCAAAAAATTAGTCAACATAAAAAAATCCTTGAGGCGAATGCAGTGTCACAATTTGTCATATCCTCCATGCAATTGCAGCCCCTTTGTATGTCATGGCTTCAACTCAGTTCGAGGTCTGCAATAGCTCTATAAGAGAAAGATGTATTGTAAGTCCAATACGAAAAGCAAAAGATAAATGAAAACTAAAGCTAAATAGAAACAATTAGGCTTATTACGTTCAATACATAAAGCAAACAAGCACTTACATCCCACGCGTCCTCACCGGACAGTTACGCCTGTCATGTCCACTTTTATTGCAAATTTTACACTTTCTTCTAGTGGGTGGTTTTTCCTCTGGCTGTTTTATTTGCGTAGAAGATTTCGGCCCTTCCTCCCATGAAGGTTTTATCCTTTTAGTCCTTGGTCATCCAACTGCTCGTGCACATGGTGGATTGAGGATAAGGGGGGAGGCATTAGCTTGAAGCCTGAAAGGATAGTGAATATCCTCATAGACTCTAGTGCCCTTAGTGGAATTAGTGGACAACTCTGAATGCAACTGATCTAATACTGCCACATACTTCATCTTCATCGGCATTGCAATGAGTGGAGGTTGATGGTGCATAAGTATTCGACAAAGACTCTCTTATTACATTGACCTCCTCAGCTAACTTGGAGAAACTCAACTTCACTTTTTCAAATAGATCATCATTTTATAATACTGACTCTACAATTGTTCTCACAAGGTCATAAAGCTCATGACATCGAATGAAACTCGAAATTTAGAAATAGTCGAACTACTAGCACCACATTTGTCTTTGACACCCTTCTTCGCATCTATTGTCCAATGGCTCAAAATGTAGTTAGATGGGATCTTCAATTTATTCCTCATGTTGAATACTCTGAGCATATGTGAACAAGGGATTCCAACACGCTCAAAGAATTAACATGTGTATGTACACTTCTTCCCTGATTAAATGAATGTAACCGTCCTAGGGCTTGGCACACCGTGAATGTCTTCCACCTTATATTTGGCAAATTCATCATTGCCTTCGATTAATTTGCTAAGCCAATTTGAGGACCTTACAACATCTTCTTTGAACTTTTTAAATACTTTATGAGTGTGTGTCCTTGCTGCATGCTCCTTGATCAGGAAGGTTGTCTTTAAAACAGGTGTGGATGTAAGATCTTTACTATCTTTCTCTTTTTCTTTGATGAACTTCTTTTTTTGTAACTTTTCAATAGCATTCATGAATTTTTGCAAACTTGTACCAGAAGTGACATGCATCTTTAAATGACGATTGAACCCTTCACTTCGTTGTGTGGTTTTCATGCCGGCTGTGAATCTATCAACTATGTATGCATTAACCCATTCAGTGCGATAACCATATAACCACTTGAGCCAACTTTCCTCTTGAAGATCATATTTCTGAATCATAGCCAACCAATCAGCCAAAAACTGCTCAATTGTGTAGGCTGCAATACACTTCTTGAATACTTCTAAGAATAATGGGTGCGCACGCTCAACATTGCTTAGATGTGTTTTAAACTTTCTCATGATGTGCCACTTGCAATAGTGATGATTAGTATTTGGGTAAACGATCTTAACTGTTGTCATTATAGCTAAAGCCTGATCAGTGATAATTGTACTTGGTTGGCAACCTCCCATTGCCTTTAGCTGGTTCTCAAATAACCAAGTGAAGGTTTATGTAGTTCATTGAAGATGAGATCACATCCGAGAAAAATTGTGTTAGTGTGATGATTAACTCCAAGGATTGGGCCAAAAGGCATACTGTATTCATTTCTTTGGTATGTGGTGTCAAAGGTTACCACGTTATTAAAAAATTGGTATGATAATATACACTTTGAATCAACTCATAAAACACCAAACAACCTCCCCATCTCATCAAGTCGAACTCTATAAAAGAAGTTAGGGTCCAATTCATTCTTCATATGCAACCAATTCTTAACAACATTACCCTCTTTTCCTTTCAGTTATTTTTTTTTTTAGTTATGTGATTCTCAAGGTCTTTCTTAATGAAAGTGACATTTTCTGCCTCTCGGCCTCTTCAATGAGGAAATCCATCATAACCCTAGACTCCAATGTGTCAATCACCTTCTTCAATGTATTTAGTATCTTTTGATGAGAGCGAATGAATCTAGTCTTGTTGGGCATTATGAGAATATGATTATGTTTTTTTACAACCTTCGCAATAACCCATCTATTTTTGTCATCCTTCTTAATGCAGATCTTTGCCTGACATCCACATTTTGTGTGGGGGCAAGCATTTTCACTCCCATCATACATCTCACTACGAAAACCTTACCTTCAATATTCTAAAATCCGACTAATTCTTCCATCATGTTTCCATATGGTCCTTCCCTTTCTTATACCAAATCCTACCAATTTTACGTGCTTATTATAATAATCATAAGCTTCTTCTTCATCAGTAAATGCCATTCTTATTGCCGGTTCGATACTTGCACCTCTTGCTAGGGCTGGCTCTGCATCTATAAGTATAGGATCTCCTTCTCCATCAGATGGAGAACCATGGCAAGCTTCATCCACCATAGCTCGAGCACCACACTCATGCCCATTTTTCAAATTTGTAATGTTGAGAGGAGAAGAAGCAGATACTGATGTTAAGGCATCCATAACACATGCATTGTAGGTCCTGCCCAACCCTGCTAATCTCACCAGAAGATAATAGAGCTCCTCTATATTGGGAGGCTGCACTACAAAAAGTGCAACATTAAAAAAAAAGTTCATTTCACTTGTATACATAAAATGATGCCAGAAAACAATGTTATTCTAAATCCAACTTAATTTGCTTAAGATTTTTTTTTTTTTGAGAAAGTAATTTGCCTAACAATTGTAATAAACATTAGAAGAAATCCAAAATCATCCATTAAAAAAGTAGCCAAAATCTTACAAATGAAACTTATCAAGGCAATGAAAACCTAGAAACTATTTATTGAAGTCAAAATTTCTAAATTTAGGGAGAAAAAAAAGTATAATATGCAAGCCAACAAAGTCTGTTTCTTCTTTGAGGAACGAAACAAAGAGAGTGCTATTTCCAAGAGAGAAAGAAGAACAAAATAGTACTAATGATAGTAATAACAACATCAACTTAGAATCACAAATGTTCTACATCCATGCTCCACGGCAAATTAAAAAACATGATTTTTTTAATATTCATTTCTCAATAAATATTTTCTACTCATTAATTCCGAGTATTAGCAAACGTTACCAAACAAAAAACAAGCAATCGATCGGTAAAAGAAAAACAAAAAACCACTCTAAAATTTTGCTCTACAATCACTTCAGGACTATATCAAAAATGAAAAAAAAAAAAAAGAAACAACAAAAGAGAAAGGAACTAAAACTACCCATTTGACCTAATGAACGATCAGTAAAAAATCCACAAATCAAACCAAAATAAACAACATAATACCATAAAAAAATCAATTGCTATCAACAAGAAGGAAGAAAAAAAAAACAAAATCATTTTACATTGAGGCAGTCCTTTTTTGTGATTTATTAAGTAAAAACTTTTTTCTACTCACTGATTTTGCATCTAGCACTATAAAATAGAGGGCTTCATTCACTATTTCTACTTTGGGATTGTTTTGAACATCAAAGAACAATATTTGGTGTGTATTCGTGATAAGGTTCGATTTAAACTGTGATAAACTGAAATCACCTAATTTTTTAAACCAAATCCAAAATTTCATCTCATATATAGTTTTCTCTTCTACTTTCTGTCTGTGATTTTCTCTCCCGTTTTTGGTGTTTTATTAGGTAAAAAAGTGGGTTTTATTACAATATTTTGTATTAGGATTTGAATAAAAAGTGTTGGTTTGGTTTTGGAAAAAATTGGGTTTTATTCTTGAATTGGGGTTAGAGTTTATTGAGAGATTGTGGGTTAGGCAATAGAGAAGAACTATGTGTGTACATAGAGAGAGAGAGAGAGGGCATGGAAGGACTCATCTGGTTTGTTAAAGAACTTTGTATGTGGCTCTGGCAGCAAGAAGCTTCACAGTGAGAGAAGAGGGCAATAGAGATGGGAGCGCTAGCAAGACAGAGGGCTTCGTAGAGAGAGGGCAAGAGGCTTCGCAGAGCAGAGGGAGGGTGAGCGAGAGAAAGGGAAGCCCACAGTGCAAGGGAAGCGGAAAGAGAGAGGTAGGTTGAAACTTTTGAAGGTTTGAAGCGTTTGTTTCGTGCTTTTTTTTTTTATTCAATCCCAACCTCTCCTTTCATCCCATTTAAACAAATAGTGGATAGGGCAAGGATGAAATCACTGATCCCTATCACCTATAGGCATTGGAAAGACTTTTCCTTAAACTAATACTCAATCTAATATCCTATGTATGTTACTTGATTTTCTACATCAAATTTCTTTTTGTGTTAATCTAAAATTATCTCATAAACAATTTACTCATTTTATGAATAAAATTTCAAATATTCAAGCACAAAAAGGACATGCATATTTGCCATTCATTATATATATTGTAAAATGTTTATATCAATAGCACATTCTTATATAACCTTTTACATGAGACTTGCGGAGTAGGTGGGTCTTGCTACTTTTTATGAAGAGGTAAGTTAGATATAGGAGCTACTTGCAGGGTTTCTCAAGAGGGTACAAAATAGGGCAAAGACAAAAATGTTGGGTCCTAAATGTTGTGTGTGGAAGCTCTAAATCTGATGTGTTGATTTTTCACAAATAAAGTTCGAGAAATAAAGCATGAAACACATACCACAAGAACACAAAGACTTATGTGGTTCATCCCATAAGGGCTAAATCCACTGCACAGGAAACTGAAATCCATTACACCAATGAAAATTACATCATAGATTTTGGGATAGAGATCTACCCGTCTCATCCTAGACAAACCGAGAACTGGTTTCCTTTGAAATGAACTGTTATTTAGTGTCTGGTGTTTGAAGTACCGGACAGCTTTCTAGAAATAGACCGAGCAAATTGGTAAATGTTGATACGATGTCCCTTGCAGAATGACGTGCTCATCAAAACTCTTGGTGCATCCAGGTACTAGGCAATATGCACCGTTTCCCCCCTCCATGGGCCTTGCAAAAGTGTGTGCTTCCTTTTGCGCCCTTGGAGTAAACCGGGAACTGACACAGCCGGCCCGGAACATTAAAGATGCAGAGCCTCGAGAAACCTTTAGTGCTCTTGGTGCATCCTTCATGCTGGCACCGCTTGCCCCCACCACGCCTGATGCACAGCCCAGACTTGCTACGAGCTGCACATGTGCAGCCGTCATGCCCACATCAACAGACCTCTCCATGAGAGATGCACAAGTCCGTGCGTGCCTTGGCACTGTTGGTGCAGCCCAGGAATTGGCACTGTCGCCGCCCCCATGGGCCTTGCAGTATGCTGTATCATCATTATTAATGATGTCATTATAATAACCTAGTTTGTCACTCTTCTCTGCTCCCGCAGCAGTACATGGCCTTCAACACGTTCCACATTGGCGGACGATCTCTTGTCAGTCACTTTGGATTTTTCTGACTCATGGTTCTTACTTCTAAATGAGAACAATGCTTGTGATTCCAGATTCCGATGGTCCAGTTGAGCGGCTTAGTTGCAGAAGACAACTTGGTTCTGTGTAGTCATTGTTGCCCCGTGGGTTTTTATAAGGTTGAATAAGAATGTTTCTTTGTCGGGCTAGCAGACTTACCAAGGTGGAGCTAGAAGTTCAGGTCCATGTCCATTGAGGTCTCTTTATCGGTTTCTTTGGCAGGGAACATGGTGCAAGAAGTTGCAGAGCTTCCTTTACTATCTGAGGAGCTTGAGCATCGGCCAAGCCCCAGCCGCACAGAGTCATCATCATCGAAACCAGAGTCTGAGACTGCCACTGTAAATGGAACCCCATTTTCACTTCATGCCATTGTTCAAGGAAGAGGAAATTGTTGAAGATGATGCAAAATAAAAGGAGATGTGGGGTCTTCGTATCTTTCTTATCTCTCTCTAAGTAGAGTCATGGGTAGTTATCTCTCTATGTGGTGTTAGTAGGTAGTTACTTTGTGGGAGTAGCTTTATGGGTAATGAGTAGTTAGAGTTATCTAAACTCGTATGCTTTGTAGGTTGTTATCAAATCAAGTTTGTGAGTCATGGGTTGTGGGTTATGAGTTATGGGTAGTTACATAACTGTTGTAAATGCCTATATATGGGTATCATGTAATGAGATATGTGCAATCCGTAAAAACAACAAGTGTATGTAACTTGTATGTAACCTGTGCTTGTAGATGTAGATATGTGCAACCAATGAAAGCAACGAGTGCATGTAACTTGTATGTAACCTGTGGATGAATATGTGAAATGATATATGTGGAAAAAACCTTGAGTTTGTGATTATCTCCAAGAATGAGTGCGTGCTTTTGAAAAGAACCCAAAGTGGTAGCAGCTACACATATTAAAAAAAAAGAAAAAAACGATATCAGTGGTATCAGAGCATCCATAAAATTTCAACATTGTTTCAGAGCTTTATCTAAAAACTTTTAACGTGGTATCAGAACACAAGTTGTGCAAAAAAAAAAAAGATGGGCATCAGAGCCCAGGTTGTGAAATGAAAAGGATAGGCATTGGCATAGAGAGCTCAGGTTGTAAAAAAAAAAAAAAAAAAGATAGGCACTGGTGTGGAGAGTCCAAGTTGAGGATGGGCATTGAAGAGCCTAGGTTGCCAAAAAGGAAATAAGGAAATCGCAAGTTACAAAAGAAGTTGGTGTGGCAATTTAATCCAGCAGGTCAGAAACAAAATTCACGGAAAAGGTTATAACAATTTAAATATCTTTATTTAATTTCCTGCTTTATTCCATATGGCACACCTAGTAGTCGAAATAATTTTCAACTATTCATTACAATTTTCAAAGGTGAATTTTATGAGTATTGAAAATTTAAAATGAAGAAATTTTGAAAAATAAATAAAAAAACCAAAAAAAATATTTTGATTAAAATATTAGGTGATTTGCATTAAAAAAAACAGAAAAAAAATTTCTTAAATGTGATGTTCTTTGAAAAAGAAGATGGAGATGTTAAAAAAAAATTGGGAAACAAAATTGGAGAGCTCTTGATATCGTATTTTTGCAAAAGTTTTCAGAAAATTAAATTTAAAAAAAAAATTCTGAAAGGTGGACATGAGTAGTCCTCATGGGAAATCCATGACTATATAGGCATAGGAAAAATGAAAAAATAATTTTTGGGAAAGAAAAGAAACAGGATACTGTAGTCCTGGTATGTCGTGCCATGGAAAGGCATGATGGGAAATCCATGTCTAGTGTAGGTATAGAAAAAATGATTTTTGGAAAAAATGAAAATAGGACATCGCAGTCCTAGTTTGTCATGTCATGGAAAGGCATGATGATACCATGAAAAAGCATAAGGGTGTCTAATCAAAAGGCATAAAAAAGAAATTGTGTTTAGAAAAACAGGGCATCGAAGTCCTAGTTTGTCATGTCATGAAAAGGCATAATGATGCCACTAGAAGGCATAAAAAAAAGAAATGTTCTTTTTGAAGAAAAAAAAAAAAGGAAGGGAAGACAGCAATCCTAGAGTGTTATGTCATGAGAAGGCATAAAAAAATAGGAGAAAAATGTTTCAAAAAAAGGGAATTAAAAAGAAAACTAATTGCTGCAATTTGTTTTAGCAGAAAATACGTCAAGAAATATGGCAATTGCTACTCTAAAAAGCAAGTTGAATGAATTTTGTCAAAAAAAAAAAATTGAAAAACCAATTTACAAAATTATCAAGGGGGAACCAGACTACAATCTTATTTTTATCTATGAGGTAGAAGTCAGATGAAAAGAATTTTCAGGATCCTATATGGATATGAAAATTAAGCCGAACACAGTACAGTCTATTTTGTCATATCACAATTGGTAAAAATGAAAGAAGTCATTGAAATTAAAGATGACGAAGAAGAGAATATGAAGATTGTAAAGGAAGAAGAAATTTGTGAAATGAAGAAGCATATTGAAAAGCTTGAAACCCTAGATTTGGCATTGACAGAGAAAAATGAAAACCTTTGCAATTTTATTGAAAATCATGTACATGAAAATTAAAAACAGAAAAAGGAGTAGAAAATTTTGCATCATGGGGGAATGTTGAAGATGATGCAAACTAATAGGAGATGTGGGGTCCATGTTCGTGTCTTTCTTATCTCTCTCTAAGTAGAATAATCGGTAGTTATCTCTCTCTATATAGTGTTAGTAGGTAGTTACTTTGTGGGAGTTATCAGATCACGTAGCTTTATGGGTAATGGGTAATTGGAGTTATCTAAACATGTATGCTTTGCAGGTAGTTATCAAATCAGGTTTGTGAGTCATGAGTTGTGAGTTGTGGGTAGTCGCATAATTGTTCTAGACGCCTATATATCGGCATCATGTAATGAGATATGTGCAACCTGTGAAAGCAATGAGAGCATGTAACTTGTATGCAACTTGTGCCTGTGGATGTAGATATGTGCAACCTGTGAAAGCAACGAGTGTATGTAACTTGTATGTAACCTGTGGATGAATATGTGAAATGATATATGTGGAAAAAACCTTGAGTTTATGATTATCTCCAAAAGTGAGTGCATGCTTTTGAAAAGAACCCAAAGTGGTAGCAGCTACGCATACTTAAAAAAGAAAAAAAGGCCTATCAGTGGTATCAGAGCATCCATAAAATTTCAACAAGGTATTAGAGCCATATCCAAAAAATTTAAACAAAAGGGTATCTCTGGGAACTGCTTCCTGGTGAATCCAACATCAGTATCGTGCAGTTCCATACTCTGAATCTTGGGGGAGCGTGGTCAATGTCAAATAAGGTAATATAGCATTGTTTGGGGTGAAGCACAAGCGCTGGAATCTATTGTCCATATGGTTGTCCGGTACTTCAAATACCGAACAACAAATAGCAGTTCACTTAAAAGGAAATGAGCAGAAAAATAGCCTCCTTGACCGGTGTTTTCATTGCGGGGTAATTTAGGGAAAAAAAACGCCATGGGCAAGGGGTGGTGCTCGTAATATTGGGCAAATGAGACACCAAATGGTAATAGACCCCAATATGGTCCCTACATAATTTTCTCCAAAAGGGAAGGTCGCCATTGCAACAAACTAGTTTTGGGATAAGTTATTGTTCTCTTCAAAGAAATATGTTGGAGAAAACTAAAATCAGCCCTTTGTGCATTTTCCTGCAACAGCTGCTATTTTCTTTTCCTCATCGTGTTTTAATTTTTTAAAATTTCTATTTTCTGGATGAATTTTTGGTATATCTTATGCTTTACAGGATGTACTTGTAAGTATATAAGTGCATAAAATTATAGTTATGTAAGGCATAAGATATACCAAAAAATTCATCCAGAAAATAGAAATTTAAAAAAATTAAAACACGATGAGGAAAAGAAAATAGCAGCCGTTGCAGGAAAATTTAGAGTTCAGTGACTTAGGTAAGCGCATCATCAAAGAACATCAAAGAACAGGTGAATGGAATTGAGGGACTCTTGAAATTCCAATCTTGATTAGAAATGGAATTCAGGCATAAGATTTGTATTGCCAAATAAAAAACAAATGCCAAACAGGTACTGATGGAAATAAAAATTTGATTTCCAAGTTTAGAAATCTTGATTTGGGTTTCGATATGAAGGTTGTGACCTTTCTGTAGAGTCATTTCTCTTAGCAGAAAACTAGTCCTCTTTTATTGTAACCTGGTCTCAATGTAAATAAACTTAAAATTGCAATACAACTGCCTGTAGAGACCTTTGTCCCTGCATTATGAGGCTCAATTCTCATGGAAAGGTCGGGATAGCAAATAACTCGTCTGAGGTAGTTTATTTTTTCTATCATATTATATTTACTGGGACTCAGAAGAATTCATGTGGACTCCGCCGAGTTACTTGGCCATGCCGTATGGGTGAGGAATGTTTTGCCCAAGTCAACTGTATACCCATGAGCGAATAGTTTATAAATATTAATATGCCTAAACAAAATGTCCAAATATAAAATATGCACACAATGGCACACAAAACAAACTAAGTTGTTACAATTTCAGATAACATTCTAGAGTTCCATATAGCATAATGCAACATACCCTAGTAATGGGAACCTAGTAGCCGGTCTCCTCTTTTATAGGCTCAAGGCTCACAGGATCCACACTCTCGCAGTTACTAATGATATACTTGGTTCCTTCTTTCCGGCATCTGTCCATGATCAACCATCCGAGCTCAACCTTTCTATTGCTCATCTCTACCTCTGAGATCAAATCCATGAACTCAGCCTTTCTCATCCGAACCTTTACTTGGCACACTCTCACTGATTCCCCATTTGAGATGAGCCTCTCTATGGGTACATTCATTTTTCTAGCAGCGTAAATCCCGTCGGAGTTGGACTTCTCTAAGTGCACATCGATCTGTCCAGTAGGGTAAATCAAAGGCTTGCTAGCAAAACAGTTTCCCATCGACAATTTCTCTCTCCCTCTTTAAGATCTCTCTCTCTCTCTCCACACAAATTTTCGGCTTCTGTGAGTTGATCAAGGTTTTGGCACTCTCTTCTTTCTAGTTGTGGCCTTTATTTTACTCCTCTTCTTGGTGTTTCTCTTTAGAGCCATAAACATCACTATCATGTGTAATAAATACAGGAGGGTTAGGGGTGTTATAACTCACAATAACTTCTCAACCGTCCCACTTGACCCTAGGGCCGGCTCTATAATGATTCCAGTGAGAAGTTTTGATGGGTCTCATCGGTTAGTTTTGACAAAAGTTCTCTTTATGCCGACCCAAATTTTGCCCTGTGCCCGTGTACTATGCTTTTTCCTTTGCACGGAAGATTGAAAGAACTTAATAGTTAAGAAGAGTTCATTGCCAAAACTTTCCAACACATTCTTCCAAAGGTCTTTTTTTGTTTTTTTTAGAGGTCTCTTATTCCTGAATGCCGGTCTTGTTTATCACATATGAGGGCAAATGTGTATAGTGATTTCAATTAATCCATTGATTGTCAAGTTTAAGAATTGAGGTTAATAGGAGGATTGAAGGGGTGGTGAGTGGAAGAAGGCTAACATGGCATACCAAGGAACATCATGAATGAGCGAATCGATGAAGAGTTCATGTTGGACTTTGGAGACGAGGTTCTTCTCGGGTGGATTTATACAACAATGGAGGAAAATAAAATAGTTTCAAGGCTTCTAGACTGGATGGACTCGGACTTAGGTTATTAAAATTGGGGCTTATGACCATTTAAACAATTAAAGGGGTGTTTATGTAAATAATATATCAAAATGCTTTAAGAAGCAGCAATTAAAGGGGTGTTTATCCTTTGGAGGTGAGCCGAGAGATAATGTGTGCCATAGAGGAGGTTAATGTGAATAAAAGAAAAGCAATGACATGAAAGATTCAAGAAAGAGAAACAATAGGAGGGGTTAAGCAGAGGGAAAGAAAGGAAAACTTTCCGCCAAGGGAGGCGCAGAGATGGGTACCCTTAAACCATGAGGGATTCTGTTTGGAAAATGAGCCGCCCTAGATAGTACCACATCGATGACATATACTCCCACCCCTATGACACATGGTGCTAGACAGATTAGTGGGCAAAATTGTGATCCCAATCAAATCCAATCAAAGAAGTTTGAGGACTGATTCTAAATTCAAAAATTAAAAACTATCATCTACACTTTCATGAAACATATTTACATGAGAAGGATCATAAAATGATTTCAAAACCATTGGAAAAATGAAAGAATGGGAGGCCCAAATCATTGTTGATTTGGTGCAAAAATCAATAGCACGAGCACAAAGATTAAGATATAAATCTTTCATCCAAGATCTCACCAAAATAATCAATTTTAGAATGAATCATTCTACTAATAGATACTTGAAACATGGAAAGATTTGCATACAACAAATGATTAAAACAGGTGAGAAAATCTTGGGAGAAATCACGGCTCGTAAAATACAAAACCAGTTCAAAGAATTCACAAATCAAGTCAACATAAATTCGGTCATAGTCTCCTCTTACAAAAACAACAATTTGAAGCATCAAAAAGAAGATCTAATTGACTGATTTGGTTGTAAAAAACTCAAAAAAATATAAATACAAAATGCTCCAAAAATCAATGGAAGAGCTTATGAAAACGAGATCAATTTGTGCGTGGAGGGTGCCTTCAATTATATGGATTAATGGTGTTAAGGCCTTGGTCAGCAACATATTCCAACATTGAGCATGTTTTGGTAGACAACCAGACCCATTTAATTCATTATGGGTAGACTACTAAACATGTTTAATGGTGTCAAGTTTCTTGAACAACCATAGAATGTTTGTTTTTGTCAACTCTTTGCCCTGATAGTTTGTAAAACATTGTACAGAAGCTACTAAATTTCATTAGTCTCATGATATAAAATACAAATTGCTAATCAGTAACACACCAAGGTAATAATAATGTTCTATACAAACGCCCTGAGGATCAAGTTCTGCAATCCTTGACAATGAGACCGGATCTGGAAAAGGACAAAATTTCTAAAAGAAATTATGTATGAGCATGTATGCCATGCTTCCACCTATTCCATAGGGTTTGCCTATCCTAAATTTAAGACTCTTTTTAAGAATCACAACATCATTATTTAATAAATGAAATTGGATTTTGAGTTAGGTACTTGTTCAATCTCGGAACGTTATCTTTTACAGGCAAATAGAGTATGATTTCAATTTTATTATTTTGAAGGTCAGTTGGTAGGTTTAAGCCATTAATCCCCAAATTTGGGGCACCAAAAAGGTACTCCTAGGTTGGGCTTTGCCTGAGTGAATGCACAGTACACTCCTGAATGAGCATTCAACCTTTTCACAACATTATGTATTACAATATAACATGATTACAGTGAAAGCCAAAAAACAAATACTATAATAATAATCATTAGATTTTTATTCCATTATTTTAACTATATAGCATAGGACATGCATCCTTCAAAGAATGGTACAAAAGACCTGAAAGCATTGAACGATTAGGATTTTGCTGATTGCCAAGCAATTTCATCAAAGGTGCAACAAGCATCTCAAACATTTTCCTTCTGCCAAAAGCTTAAATGCCTCGTTGATCTTTGAGAATGGCATCTCATGCGTGATGAACCCTTCCAAATTTACCTCCTGGTTCCAAAAATGGATTAATCAAACTTCAAATAGTCATAAGTTATACTTAACCAAGAATAATCATTATAAGCCATAATAAACATTTCAATGGCTTCAATATCATAATTATCACAATGATAACTTTTTCCTTATGACTTTTATTTTTCATAAAGATGAAAGGAAGGCCCATTGTCTCCATAAAAGTTTACCATAAGACCTAAGTCCTTGATGCAAAATAAATTATTGTTATTGACATAATTTCTTACCACATCTTGCAGGTTGTAAATGTATTTAGGGATCTTATATTTGCATATTTAGGAAGTCTCGCTGTTTATAAATGTAGAATTTAATATTTAGATATTTCGATCCTTGAATTTCTTATGATATCATTTAGTAAAAGGATTGCATACAATGAGACCATTTACCTTTGTTGCAAGGAAGTAACAATTGCTTAAAACTATCCGGTGTGTAATCTGATAGCTTTGGTGTATCACAAAGTTGAAGAAAATTTCTTTTAAAGTTTGAACTCGGTCAATGGAATAATGCACCCGTTGATTTTCACATCCAATGGTCAAAGATTAATTGTGACTACCTTGTACCAAACATAAATGGTCTCCTTGTATACTTTTCCTTTAGTAAATGTAAGTGATTTCATGCAACGGTTGTATAGTAATATAATGCAACAATAATCAAAATCATGTTAGAGCCATTTTATTGATTCAAATTTTAAAATATACACACTTTTCAATCTAATGAACCATCATCACAAAAAAGATAAATTTGAAAAAGTAGCCTAGAAAGTATTTTTTTAGCTCAATTCACATGAGCCCTCCATTTTGGTGAGATGTTTAGATCTAAACCTTAAAATGATATTTTTTTCTTTCTAAAACTTTTAAATAAGTTTATTATCATTAAATTAACAATATTAAAAAAATATAGATTTTGAATTCATAAATGCATGATCTTGAAATTCATCAAATGGATGGTTACGATTCATTGTTGGAAAGGATTCATTTCACCATATATAGGTGCAAATTAGTGTTTTTTTATTTTTAGGTTGATTATTGAGATGAGAGCCCCAAACATGATTTTCTAGAAATGTAGTTACGTTATACTATGATACAACCGTTGAATTAGATCATTTCCCGTAAGTAAAAACCTTTTTCTTATGTGAATTCTACATAATCTCTATGCCGAGCTATACCATAATGATCATTTCCGTCCTTACAATAACCTTTCTCAAATTGAAAGAGGTAACCTAGGAGCCCGACGTTCATTTCCAAAATTGTCCTATTTTTGGATCTTAGGGATCCGAAATAAAAACAAAATTTAAAGTATTCAAGGTCCAAAAAAACATTTTGAACCTCCAAAGTCCGAAATTACCCTATTTTCGGATCTTCGACATACGAACTAAAAAAAATTCAGTCCCAAAAGATACGTTTTCATGAGCGTAAAAGAGTTTTAAATTGTTGGCTTTCAAAAAGTTAATGGTTTTTTATTGTTTATTGACGAATGAATAAAGAAAGGGCAAGCTTTCTATACTACCCCTACACCATAAAACTTATATACTTCTCCCTTATCCAACCGTCCATTCTGAATGGAAGGCTAAGCTTGCCCCAATCATAATGTCACGTCTCTACACTATTTTATTTTTAATTTTTTTTCTATAAACTATTTTTACACCAAATTTTGGACATCCAATCTTCTATTAAACTCGTTCTAGTGAAAAATATAAAAAAAAATATTTTCAATAAATAAAATGACCAAAATACCCCTGAAATTTTCAAGGGGTATTTGATTATTATATTTTATCGAAAAATTATTTTTAATATTTTTTATAGGTAAGCCCCAATGAGAATATGACACGTACCAAATTTCATATTCATACAATTTGTACAAAAAAACTAAAAATAAAATACTTTGAGACATCGGATCTAAGATCAAACGGTGAGTGGCTCTCTTTGATCAAAATTAGACAACTGGATGGTAGGGGAAGCAGAGATCTTCTATGTTGTAGGGGAAGCATAGAAACCTTTCTCAAAATAGAATTCAGACATTGAGAATCCGAAATTCTAAACTTTTTGGTTACTGAGACTCCGAAAGTGTAATTTGTGGCACTTGGCATGAACATAAACTCCAGATATTGAAAATCCAAAAGGGCAACTTGGACATTGTTAAAAATACCGACAGAAAGTTGTAACAACACATATAAAATGGGTAGAGTGGAAATAACAGAAAATTTAGGTCATACCATAATATCATTAAAAATAAGAGATATATGTATAATTTTCACTAATTATTTTGGTCACAATTATATTTTCTTTTTTTTGATTTTGTGAAATGGAACGTGCCAGCAATTTCAAAAATCAAGTTTAATTGATGTTAATATTGATATTGTTAAGGAAAATTGTTTCATGCGGGTTGAACCGCATTTCTACTGTGCGGTCTAAAAAGTGCAAAGTATCCGTCTTAAATATGAATGTAAGTAGGTGTTCCATCTAAAAACAATGGAAACCAACGGTCCAAATGTTTTCTTACTATAATAATTATTATTATTTTTTTTAATTTATTTTTTTTCATATTCATATCTCCATATAGATATTACATATCCTTAAAAATTAAGTCTTAAAATCCATCTCAAAAATAGGTTTATCAAGAGACTTGCATTTCTACATATGCGGGTTTGACCGTAAAGAAACCGGGTCCCGTTGTTAAATACCCCAAAAGTGATTAAGGATTAGTTAGTCCATGTATTTAAGAAGAGGAAAATTCAAGGCTTACCCCATTCATGCATTTTACAGCAAAATCAGGCAGCTGGGTTTTCTTGAAGCCTCCAAATGCAGAGGCCACCATGCTTCTTCCACCCATTAATTCCATAGGGTGTACGGGCAACATCCTTGGCGTAGGGTGAACTCCAAGTATAACAGTCAATCCGCCTCCCTATTGTTTTCATCATGCAATGAATTAAATAACTCGAAAAGCAAGCCTTAACAAAGCCAACTATGTCTTCAAGAAGCATGGATTATTAATACAAAACAAACAAGGGTAGGGTCTCATCATCCCACTGATTAACCCAAAAAAAAAAAAAATCAAAAGCTTGGCATTGGTGAATAGGAAAGAAATTAACTTCCATTTCATCTCACCTTTCTCACATTTTTATATAAAATAAAGACTTTCATAACATCAAACATGCCATGTACTAGTTTAGTACTTGAGATTTGAGGTATCTAGGAAAAGGTTGACCCCTTGGGGAACTTTTTAGCAGTGTAGAAACACAATTATGTGAAATTTAGTCCATGGTTCACAAATCCGGACACGAAGTTGGACTCAACCAAGAAGGCGCAAGTGAATGTAACTCCACTCTGGAGGCCGAGTCATCGTATAGAATTGGAGAAAACTGCATCATATATTTGACACATTTTGCTCCCTGATCTGTTTGAGCTGAAGAACTCCGACTCAATCAAATCAGGTTTAAAAACTATGGATTTGATGTTTGGACTGGTGCTGCTTAAATTTTGAAGCTATCTTCTTGTCCAAATAGCATTGTACCCATTGTGTGAACATATCTTTATGGGATTTTATAACATCATTAGTTAATTTTAGTGCAAGGATGTCATGATCACCTAACCTATAGTTGCATGTCAAAAATTTGTAAAAATTCCTTTTGAACTTTAGCCTAGTCAAACAGAATAAATGCAACCACTAAATTTTACATCTGATGATCCTGATTTCCTGTTTTTATTGAGAAGGTATTCTTGTAGTGCGTGATAGCACTAGTAAGATGAACTTAGCAAAATGCCCTCACTAGGTCCATGTTCCATATTACATAACATTTTAAGACGGAGTAACGTAAAAACGGGAGCAGTTTCATCACTTCAATCATTCAAATCCGACCAAATGATACAAATATTTATTTTTGTTTTCGATTTCAAATATAGAACAAGGTATTAGAAAAAAAACAAAATCAGGCTTGGAGCTAAGAACTAACAAAAGTATTTAAATCATTGTCCTTGAGCAACCTTAGCGAAGCAAAATTGTCAATTCTAAATCTAAAACAAGACATGAACATTTTGGGTACTTAGAGCATAATAGTTTAGGTGATATTATATTAGTGAATATATCAATAATTTTCTTAAAGTAAGCACTAAATTGCTTGACTTGATCAATTCATTGAGACTTTAAAATAAGTACCATTTTAGTGATATGTTCCAAAAAAATTAAATATAAAACAACTTACATTATGCGTAGACAAAAAAGCCTCCCTGAGCACGTCCAAGTTCCCTGCACACTCGAAGCTATAGTCCACCCCACCACCTGTCATCTCCCTTATTACCTGTGCCCAAAAACTCAATTTAAAGACACTTCAATTAAGCAACCAAGACAAAAGCATTTATGAACCCAGATTTCATGCCTTCGGAAAGTCGTTTATGCCAAAAGATTTCCTACTAGTATACTATCCATTTACTCTCTAAGGCAAAATATATGCTAGGAATACTTTTTAAATCTCAAATTTTGAAAATGTAATCTCTACAGCCCATAGACTGACATCATTATAAATAAAAAATAAAAAACAATTATAAAATAAACTCTCTTAATATTAGAAAAAATAATATATCAAGATGGAATAGAGACCGTCTAATTTTTAAAAGGCTAGATCTAAGCGTGAAAAAACTCAAAATTCAAATTTTTTAAAATATGTTCCGATAACGCTTATGCTTTTCCCAAAATTTAGACAAAGAAAATTAATCTTCTAGGGCTTTTGAGTGAGAGGGAGTATATAGGCAGCGACGGAGCACGGTATATGCGCTCTTCATATAATCCTATAAAAAAAGGAAGGACCAGTTCCTAACGTCTTTTCCTCGAGAAATAGCAAGTAAGCACCAGGTTGAAGCTTGTGATCCTCAATAAAAAGGGAAGGGACACCCGTGTACATCTTTTGCGATCCCCAATAAAAAGGCAAGGGACACCCGTTTACATCTTCTTTTGTCTTAGATGAATATAAAAATCTCAAAACTTTTTATACCTGAGAGTTATATAAAGCAGAGGCTCAAACCAATCAAATTTGAGCCTACTTCAAAAATTTCATTAGAAGTTGATGTTTTGATGCTCAAATATCTTTAAATTGATCATCTCGACATCAAGATGTATATACATGACAAAAAATAGATTTCAAGTTTTGAAAATAGTATATTTTGTATTGCATTTTTAGACGGTCAATTTTCAAGATTTTCAAATTTTCATAAACTTATCGATCTACACTATTTTTGACACTTTAAACTTTATAAATAATATAAAAATATATTTTAAGGCTATCACAGATTTTCAACATTGAAACTACATTTCTCGATACTATTTGAAGGTAGGCTCTAATTTGATTGTTTAGAGCCTAAGCTCTTACAAACCGCACTTTTTATACTCGTAACCTTTTTTTCCATCTTTTTCTTTTGTATATTCCGTTTCTACCCCGGCAAGGATCTAGAAAGTGCCTCTTACCCATAGTTGACGAGTAGGAGATAACAAAATGTCGGCAGACCGAAAGATCGCAACAAATCGTTTTTGTTTCAAAAAGTTGGAAGAAAAAATTGGATAAAAAATATGGATTGCCAAAATAAATGGTAAGTTATAGACTAATGAATATTTTAGATTTGGTTTTTTAAAAAAAAATTAATTTTAGATTTGGTTAAAAAAATATAATGAAAAAATCAGATATGTAAAAATAACACGATATAGGTATGATTTGCAACTATTGTACACATATTTAAAGCTATTAAATAATAATTTTATAACCTTATTAGTGTCATTAGAGTAATACTTGACAATTTTTTGTTGAAACTTTTAATAACTCCTGTGACAATACTTAGTATGTTGCCACATCACAAAACATATCGTAGATTTATTACGAACATAAAATGAAACAACAACAACAATACTAAACACAAGAACTAATTAGCAAATAACAAGAACTATGAACCAAGGTATAGGATTATTTTTTAAAAAAAAATAAAAAAATGCACCAAACATAAGATTGCAGTTAATTAAAAGAAAATGCAAAAGCCCAAATATATAAAATAGTGGGTCATCCAAAATGCTATGTTGTATGACCAATGAAATAAAAAATAAAAAATAAGATATGAAATTAATCAAACTTCTCTATGCATAAAGAAAAACAACAAAATGCTTCAGAAAATTCGAATCTAACTCTACCTAAAATTTTAAGTATCATTGAATCCCTCTCTTGCTCATTCTAAGGACGCTCTAGGTTTAAAGGGAAAAAAAAAAGATTTTCCATTGGGTTACTCTTCCTTTAATTCTACCCTATTATTTGAATTCTACCCTATTATTTGAAGATATATTATTGCTTTGATTTCTTGTTTGGGGGAATATATTGTTTGTATATTTTTCGAGCACTTTTTTAAGGAACTCATTAATGAAATTTTTGATCGAATTTTTTGTTAAATCAAGATTTTAAATTTACTCCATCTGATAATATACTAGAATTCAATAATATTAACTTAAAAAAGAAATAAAGCTCCAGGGAAGAAGTTTTTTTGAAAAGGTTTTTCGAAAAAATATAAAATGCAGATTTATATCGGTTCCACTAAAAAAACATGATTTTTTGAATATCATTTTAAAAATTCGGAATTCTAATTGGATTCCAAAAAATCGGAGATTTTTTGAAAAAATCGTGTTCTAAACGAATACTTGCTAATTATGCTCCTAACCTTTTCAACCACCTACGAGGTCTCCAAGAGGATGTGAAGTGCGACTTGGGCTGAGTAATCAGTCCTGACTCAAGAGAATTACTCGGGCAGATTAGTGCTGAGTATTGTAGCATCCCAAAAAAGGTTAAAAAATTATAACAAAAATATAAAAAATCTTAAAACATAGGAAATGTATGTTTAAGGATTAAACAAAATGCTTCAAAATGATATTAAAAATAGTACTGAACCTATAGGACCCTCCCTCACCCATGTGTGTAGGACTCCAAAAGATCACCATTAAAGTTGACACGGATCTCTGAAAAAGTTATCACATGAATGTAGGACTTGACTTTTCTATAGATCCGTGTCAAATTTAATGGCGATCTTTTGGATAGATCCGTGCTTGAGTCCTATGTGTGTAGGGGGAGGGGGGTTATAAGATCTTCCCACACCCATGTGTGTAAGACCCCAAAGAATCACCATTAAATTTGACACAGATCTCTAGAAAAATCAAGTGTTACACCCATGGGATAACTTTTCTAGATATTTGTACCAAATTTAATGGCGATCCTTTGAGGTCCTACACACATAGGCGTGGGAGTGTCTCATAGGATCATTACTCTAAAAAATAATAGTAATAAAACATATTTTAAAAAGGGAAAAGTGTATATAAGGTTTCAACCTTAAAATGCAGAATCACATATGCACCTCAAAAATCCATAAGAAACGTTGTTTTGATGTTGAATAAACCCTTGAATCGATCATCTCGACATTGAGATGTATAAATATGACAAAAAAAAGGTTTTTGACTCCCGAAAATAGTGTTTTCCAACACATTATCTAGATCTTCCATTTTCAAGATTTTCATATATATCTATAGATCTACTTGATTTTAACCATTTTTGGAATTTAAAATTTTCTAATTAGGTATGAAAGTAGATTTTAAGATAACACCAATAATTTTTTATAACAAAATTACATGTTATGATAAAATTTTAAGGTGCACGTTAATTGGATTGTTTAAAGTTGCATCCTTATAGAAACCCTACCCTTAAAAAATCAACTTGTGACTGGGGTTAGTTTTGAAATAATAGATTTTAAAAAATCAACTTGTGCATGCATGTGATTCAAAAAGGTCATTCACTTCAATTAAACAACCAAGCCAAAGCATTTATGACCCCAAAATTCATGTCAAAGTCATTTAGGCCAAAAGATTTCCTACTCCCGTGGACTCCCACGGGCTACAAATACGTTTCAGACTTTAAATTTTGGAAATATAATCTCTACAACCCATATACTAACATCAGTAAAAATAAATAAAAAATTATGAAATAAACTCTTCAAATAATTAAAAAAAATATTATATCAAGATTGAATAGTGAACGGCCAATTTTTCCAGGGCTAGATCTAATGTTACAAAACTCAAAATTCAAAATTTTTTTTTAAAAATAGTGATCTGGTAATTCTTATGCTTTTCCCAAAATCTTTGAACAAAAAATCTTCCTAGACAGGTTTTTTTTAATGCAGTAGTAGATATACCGTGTGCTCCCAAGCGAACACAGTATATACACCCTTGTTATAATCCTATTCATATCTTTGGAAGTACCAAATCCCAATGTCCTTTTCTGGTAAAGTGGCAATTAAGCACCTGGATTTGTTATCCCCATCCGATAGTTAGTCTTATCAAGAAAATATATATTTTTGTATAGAAAATTAGAAATACAGTAGATAGTTATTCTTATCTAGGAAATATATTTTTTGTCTAAAAAATTAAGCAATACAAAAATCTCAAAACCTTTTATACTCGTACCCGTTTTCCCATCTCTTTCTTTAACATTTTCATTATCTAACCGGTCAAGGATCTACCAGATATATACATTGAACCACCAAGAACCTAATAAGTCTGTGGCAGTGGCCTCAACCTCAAGGGCCTCAAGGCTATGGGATATCTTAGGCAACTTTATAAAATTCATTTTCATTTTTAAATTCATGTTCTAAACGGTGCTAGAAAATGCGACTCAGGCCGAGTTCGAGTAACTAGGTTCATTAATGGCAAGTATTGCAGTAAGAAAAACTAAAGTTAAAAACTATAAAAAAAATATAAAAAAATCAAAAAATAAGAAATGTATATTTAAAGTAAGATTAAGCAGAACACTTCCAAAATAATGTTAAAAAAATGATCTTAAAAAAGTAATAACATAATAGATTCTAAAAAATCAACTAGAGGTATTTTCGAAATGTTTAAAAAAGATGGGAAAATGTAAAAATAAGCATTTAGGGCCAATCGCTTTCCAATCCTTGCCAAAATGATAAAAAATTTATAAAAAAAATATATCTCAAATAAATTTCTTATTTTTTTAGGAAAAATTATAGATACTTTTCAATTTCAACTTTCTACACATCCTACCCTCTAATACTTTTTTTATTATACCCTAAATCCCAATACTATTTTCCTTTGTATATAACCCCGAGTCAAATAATCAAAGCATTTTGAGATCAAAATGCCTTTTTTTCTCTCCTTTTCCCTTTTCAACATACATTTCTATATTTCACTCTATCAAACTGTCTCTAGTCACCAAAACAAACTCTCACCCGTTTTCTCTCTCTTTTCACCCATTTCTCTCTCCATCTCTCTCTAACCTCGCTCACTCTTTCTCTCTCTACCCTCCCTCATTCTTTCTCTCTACCTTTCCTTACCGTTTTTCTCTATCCAACTTTCTCTCTCTACCCTCCCTCATTCTTTCTCTTTACCTTTCCTTACCGTTTTTCTCTATCCAACTTTCTCTCTCTACCCTCCCTCACTCTCTCTATTTCTCTCTTTCTCAACCCTCCCTCATTCTTTCTCCTTCTACTACTCACATGCCCATAATGCGGACCGACAAGTTTTTGTATCGGACCGAAAAAAATTTTGCAAACCAACACAAAAACATGCCGGACCGCATTATAGGCATATGAAAGTAATTGGAATCCAATGCGGTCCGACATGTTTTTATTCCAAAACGCACAAAAATTTTGGTCTGGTACAAAAACGAGCCAAACCGCAATAAGGATATATGAGTAATAGAGAGAAAAAATGAAGGAGGGTAGAAAGAGACCGAGAGCGAGACAGAGAGAGAGGGGGAGGGTAGAGACAGTGAGGGGCAGGGTAGAGACAGAGCGAAAAAAGAAGAAAGAAAAAGCGAGAGGTAGAGAGAGTAAGAGAATGTCACGTGTTTAAAAGGACAAAGAGAAAAAAGGGGAAGGGGAAAAAAGAAATTTTGATCTCAAAATGTTTCGATACAAGGAAAAATAGTATTGAGGTTTTGGTTATAATAGAAAAAGTATTGGAAAAAAGATGTGTAGAAAGTTGAAATTGAGAGGGGTGAGCTCCCAATAACAGGTACTTCCCCCTCCCACCTAAACTCTACCCTTCGAAATACATCTCACCAATTTTGTAGGCACGTTAAATAATTTCACATTAAAAAATTCTCTTTTGTGGTTAAATGTGGAAATATATTCATACCAATTGGTCTTAGCGCATATTATTACATCAATTGACAACTAATTGATGTAAAAAAATTTCCACACTTAATCACATAAGAAAATTTTTTCATATGAAATTAATTTCCATAAAATAATTTCACCACAACCAAACGTGCTTCCATGGGTCAATCAAACATTTCGATCACTTAATCAATAAATAAGAAACCTACCTCATGCACAGGTTTGTCGCATTCATTCGGGTTCACGAAATCAGTAATACCCTTTGTTTTGCCTGAGTAAAAACATTTTTAAAATGAGATGAGAAGAGAACAAGTTCCATTGTGAGACAAGTAACGATAATAGAAACAAGAATTTATGGTACGTTTGCATGTTACCCTTAATAAATTTATCGGGGTTTATATCCACTCCAATTATTCTTGATGCCTTTCGAGTTCTTGCTCCCTCTGCAGCCTGTCTTGTTCAAAAGTGCAAAAGGTGTTACTAAAAGCACGGTCAAAGGCCTGATATTATGAGGGCCTATACTTGCCTCATTTCTATAAAGGGAAAGTTTATATAAAACCCAAAAAAATAAAAATACTTGGGAAAGTTTAATATGATATTTTTGGAACCACTCAAAAATTATTATATAATTATATTAAAAAAATTGAAATTTGAGTTTGAGGTTTCTATGCGGCCAAACCCACACATGTAAAAATACGGGCTTCTTAATAAATCTATTTTTTAAATAGATTTTAAAAATTAATTTTTAAGGACATGTAATCTCTAACATGGAGATCATGAATATGAAAAAATAAATACATTTTAAAAAACTAGAAATAATAATTCTAGTAAGAAAACATTTGGATCGTTAATTTCCACTGTTTTTAGATGGAACACCTACTTGCATCCATTTTTAAGATGAATGCTTTACACTTTTTGAGCTGCATATGTAGAAATGCGGTCTAGCCCGCATGAAGCAATTTTCCTTTTGAGTTTTCAAACGCTTAGATCTCACCATCTAAAAATTAGATGGTGTTTATTTAATCTTGAGATATTATTTCTTTCAAATGGGTAGAGGGTAGAGGTTAATCTATGGGTTGAATAGGTCACACCCCTAAAATTTGAAGGAAGACCAGCAACAATTAATTCTAGGTAAGATTTTACCCAGGGAGTAAATGTACATTCAAGATTAAAGGGACCTGTATTTTTGTGCTCCTGTGGTAGCAACTTATATCATGCTCCTCCTGGCAAGAGACTCACATTGGATAATCTTTGCAAATGATACAAGTTGTGTTTAGATAAGGTGGGACGATGGTGAGGACATTAACTTTGCGCAAGTGGGCTTGACTCAATATAAGGGTGTGGCTTCTATAAGATTACAACATTAAACAATCCAATTAAGGCTCACCTCCCAATTTTATAATAACATGTAATTTTGGTATAAAAAATTCTTAAGATTACATGAAAATGTATTTTCAGATTTAATTATAAGATTTTAAACACCAAAAATAGTTAAAATCAAATAGATCTATAAACATATGAAAATTATAGAAATGGACATTTTAGATAATGTGTTGCAAGATGCATTATTTTTGGGACTCAATTTTTTTTTGTTTTTTTTCATATTCATACATTTGGATGTCGAGATGATCAATTAAAGGGTTTCTCAACATTAAAACAACATTTTTTTATGGCTTTTTGATGTGCATCTTTAATTCTACATTTTAAGATTGCAACCTTATATAAACTTTTTCCCTGAAGAAATGGAGGGAAGAAATCGGTGTGGATTTGAAGTAGTGTAGTTAGGTTATCTCGATGGAGAAATGGGCGTGAAGAAATGAGAGAGAGAAAGAGTACAGATTTAAAGAAGCAAGGAAACAGGAAGAGTTTGGTCAACATAAAGCAAGACCCATGCTTCAGATTTTTGTAATTACGGATTTCGAGGTTTGCTATAATAACCAAAGGACTTTTAATACAATTCATGTATGATAACTTAATGTTTTAATGCCCCAGGATGTAATCTCAATCGCGTTGGGTGGGTGGGTGGGTGGGCAATCTAGGTTTATGGCTCATGGAATGCCAGATTTCTCTACTAGTACATTCAAATAAAAGGATTGTTGGCTCCCACAGGAGCAAAAGGAGCAATTTTGGATCCTAAATTTTGAAGATATGACCCACTCCACTTAGCAATCAAACAAATAAAGATAAATTTTATGTCGATAAGCATAACAAATCAACTTAGCCACCAACCAAAAAAAAGACAAGTTTTGTAGATAAGCATAAAAAACGTCATGCACAAGTAGTCCCACATTTAATCCATCGATCAATCAAGGGGCTTAGGCACCCATCATCATTTGTTTTTTCTGTTTTTTCTGCCCCTAAAAATTGCTCATCAAGTGATTCTCTAGTGGGTCCCAAAATTTTTTATCAAAAAAAAACTCCAAATTTAATTCATTTGAAATAAAATTATATGTGAACAAATTGTGGATAAACCCCAGCTAGGAGTAATTTTAAGACCCAAATTCCAAAGATGTGACCTACTCAACCTAGTGACCCACATTGACAAAGGTAAAAGTTTCATCATGCGGCATATATCTCCCTAGAAAAATATCGTACAGGCAATCACCCAAATAATTTAATGCTGAAACCCAATTTTATATATAGTTGAAGCAAATTTTCGAATCCACAGGTCGGGCCATGTACGTTCGAGTACTGTAAAATAAAAAATTACAAAAAATAAAAATAGGAAAAATAGATTTAAAGTAAAATTAAACAAAATACCTCTAAATGTGGTTAAAAAGTACCAAAGGTTTGAGTTTGAAAAAACCAATTTGTAACTGAAGGTATTTTAGAAATAATTCACAAAGAAAAGAAAAATGTAAAACAAGTACTCATGGCCAAAAAAATTTTCAATATTTGCCAAAATGATAAAAAACAGAAAAACAACATATCACAAATAAATTTTTTATTTTTTGAGATTTTTTCTTTTTATTTAATATCTTTGTGGGACACCCGTCTCGAGGAAACTCGAGCTCGCCAGGGTACTTGGCTCAAGTACTCAGAACTCGAACCAAGTTGGCAAACACTGACTCCAAGTACTTACTTTTGATTTCGCTAAAAAACTTCAAAAGTTGATCCAAAACGGATCTGACTCCAAGTACTTACTTTTGATTTCGCAAAAAAACTTCAAAAGTTGATCCAAAACGGATCTGAAAATTTTATACGAAGGTGCGGTTTGCATAAGGTTGCAACTTTAAAGAATCAAATAAGCACCTCCAAATTTTATCATTAATTTTGGTGTTAAAAATTCTTAGGATGGTTTGAGAATTTATTTTCATCTCTAACTATAAAATTTTAAACTTCAAAAATTGTTCAAATTAAGTAGATCTATAAACATTTGAAAATCTTGAAAATGGACGCTCTAGATAATGTGTTGCAAGATAGACTATTTTTGCGAGTCAAATTTATTTTCTTCATAAATATATATTTCGGTATCGAGATAATCGATAATAAGGTTTTCCAACATCAGAACAATTTTTTTCCATAGATTTTTGAGATGCACCTTATTTCTACATTTTAAGACTTAAAAAATTTCTTTTATTATTAAAAAATTTTAAATGGGTAAATGAATTTTCAACAAGTAAGAGCATTGCAAACGTGCACAAGTTTAACAAAGCCGGGGAGAGTATCCTCGGTTCTCAACACATCTTAATCCTGAAAACAACGAGGAGTCCACATTGGCTCTTTTATGACTAGTATGTAAGTCAAAGATCATATATTTTTTTACGAAAAACGACACATCGTGCCATCCAGTTTCACGTCTTGCGGTTGTACGACTTTAGGTCCAAAGATCACAAAATAGATTCTAGAGAAATCCACCTTTTGTTTTTTTTTTCCCGTCATTTATCTATTTATTTATTATTATTTTTTATTCTTTGTAGAGATGAGCCGGTCCATCCACCTAATCAATAATGACACATTTCAATTATTTAGGAACTATTTCCTCTTCATTTATTCTTAAAGAAAAAATTACCCAAATTGTTGCAATATCATTTAGGGCAAATAAAAAAACAAAAAAATTTCCAACATAAAAATTTCTATTGTAAAAAAATAATAATAGAAAAACTTTCCCACCACGCTATCGGAAATTTGGTTTCACCATAAATTTTTGTTCTATAGTTGAAAAAAATGAAGAAATTACACTTTGGAGATTTAGTCCTGATCTCGTTCTATAGTTGAAAAAAATGAAGAAATTACACTTTGGAGATTTAGTCCTGATCTCGTGCTCAAACAAGTACTTTAAGAACAAAAAAAATTGAAATCCTTATGGAAGATAAAAAAAGAAAAAAGAAAAAAAGACTGTTCTAAGTGCATGTGACGCATGGAAAAATAATTTTCGTGATAAGGTATTTTACTTGGAAACTTTGAGCAGCCCTTAGATATCTTTTAAGAGATTGGTGACTTACGTAACCCATCCACTCGAAAGGGAAAAAAAAAAAAACGAAAAAAATTAAAGCAATTAAGATGTCGAGGCAGCAAGGTTGAGTTTTCGCTTGATATATTTTTATTCATTAATGGAAAACAGTTTGATAGGGTTGTAGCTCTATCAAAATAAAAAAGCCTCATCTTATAACTCATCAAAAATTACAATCCAAGTGTTGAAAATTACTAAAATTGATCATCTCAGCTTGAACAATATGGTCGTATAAAAAACTTTAGATTTCAAAATCTGAAAAGAGTGTATATTGCAACAAATCATCTAGACCATCCATTTCATCCTAAAAATAGGTATTTAAGATCTATATCATTTTCTAAGTTTCAAACTTTATAGACGATATAAGAAATTAGTTTCGCAGCAAGATTTCCGATGCTGAAAGTGGTTTCAAGACGCGGAATTTAAGTGAGGCTTTATTTTGTATTCATAAAGCCTAGGCCTTATAGAAAACGTCGTCCTTAATTAATTACTTCCCAAAATTGGAGGTCATGCTGATAGTGACCGAGATGATGCATGGATAAACAATAAACAATAATCAAAATAGCAATTGAATAAAATAAATGCAAACTTACAGCTATGCCGACGGCACCCAATCCGAACACAGCAACAGTTGCTCCGGTCTCGACGTTTGCTGTGTTCCACACAGCTCCAACCCCTATATTCCAAACGCATTAGCCAATAAACAGGGAAAAGAGGGAGACAGAGAGAGAGAGAGAAAGAGAGAACCGGTGGAGACGCCGCAGCTGAGCAAGCACATTTTGTCAAGTGGGGCAGTGGGGTCGATCTTAACTACACAACCAGCGTCCAAAACCGTGTATTCACTGAATGTGGAGGTATTCAGAAAGTGGTAAATGGGTTTTCCATTTAAAGAAAACCTGGTTTTGCCATCACTATCCATGACGGTCTTCAGAGGTTTGCACCTCAGCCTCTCGCACTGGTTCGTCTTTCGAGACTCACAGTATGAGCATGCTCCGCATTCTCCGTTAAAAATGGGCACAACGTGGTCCCCCTCACTCAAGCCCGTCACCCCCTCTCCCACGCTCTCCACCACCCTGTCAACCAACCAATAAAACTCCATTGCGTTTTTAGAGAGCGAAAGATTCAAATGGATCAAAACTTTTATAGAGAGATATAGGCCTTTGCTTTGATTTACAAAAAAAACAAATCACCCAAGAAAGAGAGACTGATTCATGCAAAAAATGGAGACAATGAAATAACACAGTGTACTTACCCTGCTGCTTCGTGACCCAATATTCGAGGGAATGCCTGCTGGCTTTCGTTCTGTACAATAAAAGTTTTCAGCTTTTACAAATGAAATAAAACCACAGAAATCACTCTCTCTCTATCTAGGGTTGCAGACGACGGGCGAACTGACCTCTCCCAACCAGAAGCCAAGATCAGTGTGGCAAACAGAGGAGTAAAGGATCCTTAACCGAACCTCCATCTTCTGAGGCGGGTCGACCTGCACTTCTTCTATATAGAGTGGCTGTTTTGGACCCCATAAAACAGCAGCTTCGTAGAGAGAGAAATCAGATGAGAAGAAGAAGAAGAAGAAGAGAAACATGGCCCTAAGGAGAAACTGAATAACACAAAAAGAAGAGAAATGTCCTCTATCTACCTCTGCAACTAATGACTTTGCCTCCCGTCTCGTTCCCGTTCACCGCCTTGGCACAAACATGAGCGACGCTCCCCATCTTCTAGCTTCTCTCTCTATTTTTCTTTCTCTCACTAGGAAACCAAGTGGGTTGAGTCCTAAGGTCGAAGGGGGATGGATAGATCAGGACGGGAGAGTGGGGTTTGTGGCATTAATGGAGCGGTTGTTTGTTTATATACAGCGCTGTCATTAAAGCGCTTTGTCTGTTTCTCTGATCTCCGCCTTTTTCTAATTTTTTTTTCAGCGCGACTCCTATGCGGGTCAGGTGAAATGGTACGCGTGTTCTTTAGGGCAGATATTTTGGGAGAGAGTGAGGGAATATATTTAATTATTGTTAGGGGTATTTTAGTAATATGACATAGAGCGCTAGTGGGATGAACTTACCAAAGTGCCGTCACTAGGTTATGTCACTTAATATTTGGAAAAAATATTATATAAAGGTCAAGTTTTGAACAATCAAGGCGCAGTTCAAAAAATTTATTAGAAGTGGCCGTTTTTGACGTGGGATAAATATTATTTTTAAAGTTTTAAATTTTATGATTAAAAATAAAAATATATTTTATAAAATTATTATAAATATTTTTAATGTTGAAACTATATTTCTCTGCTACATCTTTTATTTTGATTGTTTAGAGCCTCCACTCAATACAAACCACACCCATTTTGAAACGGTGTAATGAAAAAAGTCGTGCAAGGCTTCATCATTTGAATCCCAACCAAGTGATGCAAATACTATTTTTTTTTTTAATTTTAAATATAACCAAGGTATTAGTTAAAAATAAATAAATCCCATGAGCTTAGAACTAACATGAGTATTTAAATCATTTTCCTTGAGCCACCTTATTAAAGCAAAAAATTTGTCAATTCTAAGTGTAAGACAAGACATGAACATTTTGGGTACTTACACTGTAATAGTTGACGTGCTATTACTCTAGTGGATAAATCAATCATTTTCATAAAGTAAATACTAAATTGCTTAACTTGATCACGTCATGGATGCTTTAAAATAAGTACCATTTTAGTGATGAACAATTGTTCCATCTGGGCTGAACTGGATTTGTACAATATACGGTCGATGTATAAATCATTTATCTTAAATATGGATACAAATAAGTGGTTCATTTATAGACATTTATAGCTAACAATTCAAAAAAAATTTTAATATAATTATTATTTTTAATTTTTAAAATTTATTTAATTTTCATATTTATGATGTTCATGTTAAAAATTATATATTTTTTTAAGATCAAATTATATTTAAAAAATATATTTATTGTCAAGCCCGTATTTGTACATGTGCGGCCTTTGCCTCATGCCGACCACGTCCTTTAGTGATATGTTCAAAAATAAAAATAAAAGATTAAATATGTCAAGATTGAATAAAGACTTTTCAATTTTTTAAAGGTTATGGTAAGTTCATCCCACTAGACAAAAAAGACTCCGAACATGGACTTTTCAACTTACCAAAGACTGCTATCACTATAATAAAAAATTATGAAATAAAATCTTTAAACACTAAAAAAAATAATATATCAAGATTGAATAGAGACTGCTAAAAAACTCAATTTAAAATTCAAAAATTTTTTTTTAAAAATATGATCTAGTCGTTTTTTTTTCCAAAATGTCAAGCCAAAAAACCCATCTTAAATAGGTTTTCTGAGTAAGGGAGTAGATACACAATGCGCTCTCAAGGACAATATATGCACTCTTCATGTAATCGTATTCAAATCTACGTAAGGAAACAATCCCTAACGTCCGTTCCTTCACGTGCCCACCGGCTGCCAAGAGGGTAAAGACCAATCCCTAACGTCCTTTCCTTGACGTGCCCACCGGGTACCCGTTTTCCCATCCTTTTCTTTATATATTCCTTTTCTACCATCTTCTAGGATCTTTTTCTTTTATATATTACTTTTTCTACCCCGTCAAGGATCTAGCATGTTGTAGTGCCTGCTACGCTTTTCAACAGTCTGTGAGGTCTCCACGCGGGTGTGAAGTGCTTCTAGTGTTGAAAAATTCGTGGGCGAAATAGGGGTAAAAGGTACTACTATTTCAAAAAATCAAAGGTTCGAGCACATCTTATTTTGGGGCACATATGAATGTTATCTCAAAACGATATTTGGCCCCTTTCGATACTATTTTGATGTGTATAAAAAGGACAATTCCTAAACTTTATGCACGCAAGCTTGGAATCCACACATTAGCACCAGAGTCTTGGGTTTGTTTAGAGAGAGAAAGAAGGAAAAACGAGTAGAGAAAGAGGAGTCCATTGGTTTTGCTCCCTGGAAATTGTAGAGAATGGTGTTTTTAGAGATATGCAAATGGTTATAAAAAAATCTCTGCAAAATGTAGCTTAAGAAATACCACATAACCATATTGTTGTTTTGAAATACACACAAGTATTTTTCAAACTAAAATACTAATATTTTCCTTCAGAATTTTAAAATAACAAGAAAAAGCATAGGAAACATATTATTTGCATACCATGGAAGTACCTTTCAATTTGAACTTTCACTTAGAGTGTGTGTGTGCACTGCAAACTTCATCAAGTACCGTAATAGCATATAGTTTTGAACCGTGTTGCTTATGTAACTGACCGGCAGTATAACTCACAAATAATATTCAAGTCTGGTGTCTTTTTAGCTGCTATAATGTTTGGGCCTTGTGCATATATTCGTATTTCATAAGTGGTCTAGATACACGTCCTATCTCATAGGAAGCGATCTCATTTCCATACTTATATAGGTGTGTCTATCAAGAGTACCCCCATATATAAAAGAAAAAAATTATATAGAGTCGAAGCTCTAAACAATCAAATAGAGCCCATCTCAAAAATTTCCCTAGAATAGGTTGTTTTGATGCCCAAATCCTCAAATTGATTATCACAACATCAAGATGCATGGACATGAGAAAAAAAATGAATTTCAAGTTTTAAAAATAGTACATCTTATAGCGCATTTTTGAACCGTCAATTTTGAACATTTTTTATTTTTCTTAGATCTGCTCGACCTACACTATTTTCGAAGCTTTAAATTTTATAACAAAAGATGAAAATATATTTTAAGGCTATCACAAAGATTTTCAGTATTGAAACCACATTTCTCGACACTATTTGAAGGTGTGCTTTACTTTGATTGTTTAGAGCCTCAGCTGTATACAAATCGTACTCGTATCTAAAACACTGTGACTTATATATCGTCCATAGACCATATTAAAAGTATAACTCAACCTACTAGCATAATGGATATCACGAGACTTATCCACTGTATGGATTTTCTAAGAATAGGTACTTATAATATTTTTGTCATCTACTAACCAAACTAATCATACATAAAATTTGTTTTACTATATTGAACCTAGAATTTTGAGGTTACAAAAGACTAAATTGGGTTTCCACTATAGATGATTAGTCAATGGACTCTAGCCCCATTTGTTTTGACGTCTTACTAATGTCATCCCTTATAAGGCCTTTTGTCAAATGATCAATTATTATCATACATATTATACACCAATCACTCCATCTCCGATTAACATTTTGATGGAGTTATGCCTTCTCACAATACGTATAGATTTCCCATTATATACATCATTACAAACTCTCACTATAGTAGCTTGATTATCACAATATATTGTTTTTGCAAGTATTGGTTTTAGCCAATAGGAATGTCATGTAATAAATTGTTTAGCTATTCGGTCTCTTTGCCAATAGAGTCAAAAGAAATTATTCCAAACTCTATAGTAGAGTGCGAAATACACTTTTGTTTATGTGGCCCGCGTGATATCGCACCATCCGCTAATGTAAATATCCATCTGGATGTTGATAGTGAAACTTGGATTTCTTTGTTCCATTTAGCATCACTATACCCTTCAAACTCTCCGGGAAAGTTCCTTTCAAGTATTTTAAAACTCGAGATATAGCATCCCAATGCTCATTACTTGGGCAACTTGTATATGTATTAAGTTTGCCCACTGTATATGTTGTGTTAGGCCTCGTGCTAGTCATTGCATACATTAAACTACCAATCACTCTAGCATATTCAAGTTGAGATATACATCTTCCATCATTTTCTTTAATTTAACATGATAATCTATAAGGGTAGAAACTTACTTACTATCAGTATGCTCAGACTTTTTGAGTATTTTCTCAATGTAATGAGATTGAGTCAAAATTAATTTATTTTCTTTTCTCACTATTTTGATACTAAGTATCACATCAGCCTCTCTTAAGTCCTTCATATCAATGCTAGATGTGAAGAATCTTTTACTTTCCTCCACAATTTCTTGATTAGTGCCAAAGATAAGCATATCATCTACATATAGACAAATAATGACACATAAAGACTTTAATTGCATATTATAAACATACTTATTAGCCACATTTCTTTTAAAACTATTTGACATCAACATGTTTTCAAATTTCTTATGCCATTGTTTAGGTGTTTGTTTAAGTCTATAAAGAGATTTAACTAATTTATAGATTTTGTTCTCATATCCTGGTATCACAAACCCTTCGAGTTGTTTCATATATATTTCTTCATCTAAGTCACCATTTAAGAAATTAGTTTTTACATCCATTTGATGTATGACAAGATGGTTGATAGAGGTTATTGCTAAGCATAATCTAATAGTAGCAATTCTTGCCACAAGTACATATTAGTCAATCAATGTCCTCTTTTGTTTAAACCCTTTTACAACTAATTCTGCTTTATCTTTATTAATAGCCTATCCTGATGTTCGTGTCATAAAGCGTAGGGCTAGATGAACTTCCTTGAGTACAAATTTGTATCTTGCTGGTCAATGCACCTAAGCAGCATATCATTGTAAGAAATTTGAAACAAGATACCGTCACGACATACATATCGTGTGGCTGACCTTCAGATCTTGTTATGCTTAATAGGGTCTTCAGGAAGCCGGTTATGTTTCAAATACTCCTTTATAAGGTGATGTCGGGGATCCTGGTTTCGCTCTGTACGAGGAGGCGGAAAACCTCTCTCGAACAACCACAGAGGTCCGGCACGCGACGCACGCGTGGGCCATCGTGCTAGCGGATAGGGGGTCGACAGTGAGAGAGATATTTACGACTGGAGCGTGAAAGCTCTTGCGTCACTTTGGGGATTCGGGGACACGCCTGGGCGGATGGCCCTCTTAGAGAAATTAAGTAGCCCTTCGATTGTTCGTCAGCGTGGTTTGGACGAGAGCTCTCTTCACGCTTACAACCTCTCTCCTCTCACTCTTTCTATGCTTTTGGGATGGGATTTGAATATCCCTCCTCCTTGGTCCCCCTCTATGGAGGGGACCTACTGGTTACTAGAGGGGATGTGAAGAAACCTAATGGATGAGACCCACGGGTTTGCTAGTGTCCGCAGGTTCGCGGATAGATGCGGGCTGTCACGTGGACGGGGGTCACTCGCCCGAAGGTGAGAGCGAGAAGGAGAGAGAGAAGAAATGACTCAGGTTAGGAGAGGTGGGAGGACCCACGCGACCAGGGTGCTCGTGGGACCGTGCATTCAAGGGTATCCCCTTTTCCTAAAAAATTTCTCTCCTCTCCCTCAGAGACTCACAAAGAAAGACAAACTAACAAACAGAATCTAGCCTTGATTCTTTCCAGCCTTCAGGAGTAAGATTATGGTGTCTCTCCAAAAGGAAGGTCCCAAGGTCTTTTCTACAAGTGAGTTAAGCTTGCTTATATAAAGGATTCACCAAACAGGGGTGAACACTCAAAACTCAAGCTTAATTACAATTAAACAAATTTAAAACAAATCCAAAATTAGGCTCAAATGACCAAAATGTCCTTGTGATCTTTTGGCCGAATGACAAGACCGTCCCTCCATGCAGGCTGCTTCGCCATGGGAAGACCTTGGAAGTTGTTTCTACAACTTGTAGCAACTGTTCAGCTGTTTCAGCAACATATCTTCGTTCTTCTCTTGACTGTGAGAATTTTGATGCTCTCCAATTGTGTTGTGGTGGCCTTTTTCCCTGGGGTGAAAGTCCGACAGTTTGTGCAAACTTTATTTGCCAGTGCATCTTTGAGCTACATCGTTTTGGCTTCTGGCTCTACTTGAAAGTCAGAGAGGAGGCTGCTGCAGTCATTTGGCACAAAGTTTGGGCTGATTTGGTGTCGATTTGTGCATTTGCCTAATTTTGAATGTCATCGGAGAAAGGGATTTCGGAAACCTGCTGAAATTTCTTGTTTGGTGATCTGAGGACTTGCATTCATCGAACCACGGATTGAATGCAAGAGTTGTACCAAAATGTAGTTTTTGTGAGGGGATTTTGCCGAACTCATCGTGTTAATCCATGGCTTGGTTATTGAGCTATGCTTCATTGAATTCGAAGCTCATTGAACCTTGTTTTCTCCTTGGTTTATCTGGTGACTTTCCTCTTCAGAGCAATGGGGTTCCCAGTCACACCACAGTGCGTCTCGTAGGTCAAAATGACGGGGCTGACATGATCTGGAACATATCAATGTTTGAGCTTTGTCTGGTTTCTGAGGATGGTTGTGGGTTGGTGAAGTTATTGTCGGAAAACATCGTAGCAATCCCCATTTCTGGGATTGGTTTGGTGAAGCCGCACCGCGCTATGGTAAGACCCATAAGTTTTGAGGCCACATGAGCGTAGATCCCTCTAGGGAGATCCGCTAGAGCCCAAATTTGGTCCTTAGGGTTTTTTTTGACATTCTGAGCACAATGGCGGTGGTCTGGTCCCCTATTGTAGCCACTAGCATAGGGCTTCTGTGAAGGGTCCCTCTTTGGTGCAAAGGAACTGCACTTAGGTCACCAGGTTGGAGGCTTTATTTTTGACACAATCCTAGTTTACGGGTGTTTCGTGCACTCCTGAGACCAGACTGTTGCCGGCTCTCTCCTTATTCTCATGGGCTCATGAAAGTACATAAAAAATGACGTACAACAACTTGCCCTGCCGAATGTTGCGCTTCGAGAGAAGCGAAAAGTGCAACATTCAAAAAAATTTAACGTCGTAGCTCCTCTGACGAATCCTTGCCAAGATGTGTTTATTGTTTCTCGATCAATATTTTTTCTCTTTATCACCGGCACAGCGTAATCCTTAAGGGGTAAACTTTGCTTAGCTTTTCCCTTGACTGGGGGGCAACCAAAGTTGCTTCTAGTGGTCCGGTGCCTTGTTGAGGGGCTTTCTCAGGGTCTTGCCAGAATCCGTTTTTATGTTTTTGTGGAGATCACGCTGATATTCTGCCGTCGATGGGCTTACGACTTCTCAACACGAACTCCTGATTTTTCAGCCAGTGGGGGCCCTTCTTGTGAGCTTTATCCCATTCTGGCCAGGGAGGTCCTAACGTTCCAGTTGGCAGGGGCCCTTCTTGTGAGCTTTATTCTTAGCCAAACAAAAACGCTAAGAGAAAACAAGGAACTTCTTGACTTACGTCCTATAGGTCCAGTTGGGGGTCTCCCGAATTACCCAGACATGAAAAAAGGATGGCCTTCGAGGTGGTCCCATTTTAGGGGACTTTACCCTGGATGCTTGAAGGTTGGTGGAGGAAGAAAAGGCAGGCAAGGTACCTCTTTACTTACATCCTGCTGGCCTGGTTGTGGGTTTCATGGCGCGTCCTGAATTGCTCAGGCTTGATAGGAGGATGGCCTTTGAGGCAGTCCCATTTTAGGGGACTTCACCCCGGATGCTAGAGTTTGATGAGAAGAACAGCAGGCAAGGTACCTCTTTGGCTTATGTCCTACAAGTCTAGTTGGGGGTCACTCGAATTACCCATACTCGATAGGAGGATAGCCTCTGAGGTGGTCCTATTTTAGGGGACTTCACCCTGGCTGTAAGAGCTTAATGGAAGAGAAGAGGAGGAGAGGATTTTTTTTTTTTTGTGGCGGCACTAAGGCCCGTGATAAAAGGGTGGCACCGGAGCTCTAAGGCTCCAATTCCAAATATAAGAAGGCGACATTAAGGCCCGGGATAAAAGGGTGGCACCGGAGCACTAAAGCTCCGATGTCTAAAATAAGGAGGACCCACTAATGCCCGGGATAAAAGGGTGGCGTGAGGTACTAAGGCTCCAATGCCAAAAATAAGAAGGCTGCACTAAGGCCCGGGATAAAACAAAAAGGTGACACTGGGGCCGAAAATGTTTATGAAGACACTGGGGCCAGAAGTTTTTTTTTTTTGGAAGGCACTAGGGTGGGAGTTTTTTTTTTGGAAGGCATAGGGGTCGGAGTTTTTTTGGAGGCACAGAGGCAGAAGTATTTTTTTTTGAGGCATAAAGGCAGGAAGTTTTTTTTTTTGGAAGCACTGGGGCCGAAGGTTTTTTTGGACGGCACTGGGGCCGAAGGTTTTTTTGGAAGGCACTGGGGCTGGAAGTTTTTTTTTTTTAGAAGGCATTGGGGCTGGAGGTCTTTTGTTTTTTGGAAGGCTCTGGGGCCGGAGTTTTTTGAAGGAACTAGTGCTGGAGTTTTTAATTTTTGAAGGCACAGGGGCCAGAGTTTTTTTTTTTTGAAGGCACTGGGGTAGAAGTTTATTTATTTATTTATTTAAGGAATTGAGGCCATAATTTTTGCTTTTTGAAGGCACAGGGGCCAAATTTTTTTTTGGAAGGCACAAGGGCTGGAGTTTTTTTTGAAGGCACTAGAGCCGGAGTTTTTGGTGTAAGGCACAGGGGCCAAAATGCGGAGGTTTGGCCCGAAGGTTGAAAGAGGGAGGCTCGGTCCAAGCGCCCTTTGTGGGTTGTCACCTGGATCGAGGGGATATGGAAACAGTAGAGTGGTTTTCAACATACCCTTTGTTGGGGCGTTTTTACTCGTGACTTCGAGGCCACATCCACCCATTGATTTATGCTCTTACTCATGGTGCCCTTTGTGGGTTTCACCATGCCGGGATTTCTTTTAGGACTCTTTTTTTCATGGCTTCGTAGCCATTCCCACCTGTCATTTTTACTCATGGTACCCTTTGCAGGTTTTCACCATGCCCCTGTATTTTTTTTTTGGGCAATTTTACCCATAGCCTTTTTTGCTATGTCTGCCTGAAGCTCATTTAATTTTACTCACGATGGTTGCCATATGTCCCGGCTTCTTTCTCTTTTTATTTCTTTTTTTAAGGGGGAGGAGGGGTCACTAGTGTAGTGAGCCTTGACGGAGGAGTCTTGAGGGTGTGGCCCTGGCCCGAGTTGATTGTAGCGGCTGGTGGCCTAGGCAGGGGGTCCTCTCCTCTTGTTTTGGGTATTGCCTCGAAGAGTAGCTTTATTGTGACCCAGGTGGTTTGTGCCCATGCGGAGTTGATGATGGAGTGTCCGCAGGAGGTGTGGGATGGTTCCCGCGGTGGTGGGATGTTGGAAGTACCTGCAGGGAGGTGGAGTGATGAAGGTGCCCACTGGGGGTGGAGTGAAGGTACTCGCGGGGTGTTGAGTGAAGAGGCACCCACGAGGAGTGGAGTGAAGGTACCGCAGGGTGTGGAATGAAGAAGGTATCCGCCAGGGGTGGAGTGAAGGTACCAGCGAAGGTTGGAGTGAAGAGGCACCCGCGGGGGGTGGTGTGAAGAAGGTACCCATGGGGGATGGAGTGAAGAGGCACCCGCGGGGGTGGTGTGAAGAAGGTACCCGCGGGGGGTGGTATGATGAAGGCACTTGCGGGGGTTGAATGAAGAGGCACTTGCGGGGGGTGGAGTGAAGGTACTCGTGGGGGGTGGAATGAAGAAGGCACTCGCGGGGAGTGGTATGATGGAGGCACCCGTGGGGGGTGGTAAGAAGAAGGTACCCACGGGGGGTGGTATGATGGAGGCACCCGCGGGGGGTTGGTTGGGGGGGGGGGGGGGGGGGGTGTGGAGTGGAGTGAAGTGATGAAGGTACCCGCGAGAGGTCGTATGATGGACTGCCCCAAAGAAAGCGTGCTTAAAGAGGTGGCATTCGATTGACGAGGCACTTGCATGGTAGGGTGAGGTCAGATGGAGGATTCCAGGTGGATGGTTTTTCCTTAGCACAAGATTCGCTTGAGTGATCTGCTGATAACGCCAGGCTGGCAGCAAGCAGCGTGAGATTTAACTGTGACGCTTCATGAGCAACACCTGGTGGGTGACGCGTGAGAAGGTTTAAATGTCGCAGTCAACAAGGTGCCGTTGTAGTGAAACATGGTCGAGCAGCTGGTCGGCATGCTGCTTGGGCTAGGGAGGAGAGCGTGAGGGCAAATTTTTCCCTTTTGTGACGAAGTCCCTTTCTTGATGCTCCTGTGTGTGGAGGCAGTGCAGAGACTTCGTTTTCTTTGAAGAACTTAGTCGGTGAGCGATGCCCGCTAAGGGGGCTAACTGCTTGACATTGGCCTTTGGTATGTGCACAGGCGTTGAGCGTTGTCGAGAAGGTGTTCACCCGTGCGGAGGAGACGATGGACCCATGACAGAGGGTGAGCTTGTTGCTGCGGAGCTCCTCTGTTTGTACGAGACCCATGGCGTGAGGCCCGCGGTCGTGTATAGGATGCTGGGGGCCTGTTGTCGTTGTTGGTGGGGGTGGTGCCCTTAGACCTGACTCATGTATTAATTCCTCTGAGGAGTGCCCGACTCTTCACCTTTGTAAGGTGACGAGAAAGAGGAGGAGGAACTCGCTTTCTTCTCCAAAGCATTCTTGGAGAGGGTGATACCCTCTCCTGGAGGAGGCCACCCCGGTGAGGAGGTGGCGGAGTTCGTGGAGGGATTTACCCCAGAACGGATTGACATTTTTTGTCTTGTAGTTATAAACTGTAACCACAAAGCTGTAATCCTTTCATTCATGGAATAAAAAGAACTCCTTCCTTTTTAGTTTGCCTCTTTGCTTGCTGCTCCTCTTTTTTGTGTGGACCAGTGCCGTCCTTATCCCTGCCGATGAAGTTCCCGTTGTGCCCGTGGGGTAGTCGCAGCTTGCCATGTGATCGTTGGGATACCCTTGCGGGTTCTCACCCCAACCCTTGAGGAATATGTCATTGCTGATTTTCACAAGACCCCACATTTTTTTTTTTTGGGACCGCAGAGGGTTCTACACTTGGGAGAGACAAGGAACAAGGTTTGCTTGTCCACAAGGAGAGTGGTGTAGGGGCATGCCCTGGGTGCTCTGAATGAGCCTTCGAGGCACGTGGTGCTGGCTCATGCGACACTTTGATTCGCATGCCGGTGGTGCTTTTGTGTCCGGCCTTCAACGCTTCGCTTCACGTGCTGCCGGCATTCTTCTGCGATTGAAGGGCACGTTGCCCATCGATTGGCTCTCCTGCTGCTGAACTTTATAAAAAGATGGGTGTTTTCCTTTCGCTTTTACCTAGGGATCCCAAGTATGAGCAAACACCCTTTGTGCCTTTTGCTCAGGCCTCCTTTTTGGCGTTCGCCTCTTTTTGAAGCAGCACTGTAGAGTAGGAACCATGGCCAACAGGAGTCGACCTCCTCCTCCAGGTTTTCTTTTTTTTTGTCGTGGCGGCAGCAGCTAAACAGGTGAAATTGGAAGCCCTTCATATTTCAACTTCTTTTCTCATAATGACATCGCTGATCATCGTCAAGAGTGAAGGAGAAGGCTTTGTGGTGGACCCGGGGGCGCCTGTCCCGGCCATACTTGGGTCGTCATAGGGGACAGGGCCAGGCATAGTGGCCCTCCCTCTGAGATCATTGGGTCTCGAGCAGTTTATGGAGGAGATGCATGTAGGGGAGTCTTTCTCTGAGCACAATACCTTCCATCCGACTACTCTAGTCCTTGCTAATGGGGCTCCCCTGGCCAATGCTCAGCCTCGCGTTTCTGCTGGGCCCCTAACTCCAGCCTCCTCAATGCTTGATGCTGGGGACTTAACCGTGAGGTGCATGATCCGAGCGGGCCTCCAGAGGCTGTGAGAATGTGCCCCCCTTGATCTGAAGGGAGGAATTGAAGCTCTTAGGGTCTACGTGGCGAGTTTAAAGGCCGTGCACCCTGAAGGGGAAATTTCAGTCCAGTTGAGGTAATTATCAGAGGAACTCACGGGTTGGGGGTCCGCAGCCGTCATGAGTGGGACTGATATGTCGCAAGCCTTGGATGCACATATCACTTCCTTTCAGGAGAAATTGGCGAGGGAGCGCACTCCTTGCGATCATGTGAGGAGGAGAGACAACACCTTTCGGCCGTGAATGCCCCCTCCCTCGAGGAGGAGGTTGGCTTCTCTCATTAGATAGCGGCGATAAGGAATGAGATTTCATCCCTACAGGCCTGCGCAGAAGATTTAGGAGTTCGCCATCAACAGAATAGGGAGGCTATGACCGAGAGGTCGCGACGATTGAGACATCTGATGTTCGAGATAAGGAAACACCTCGGGACATCCGAAAGCATTGAAAAGAGTGTCTCACTTTTCAAGGCGCAAAAGCATGCAAAGCTAGACGACATGTTGGCACTGGGGGAGAAGATATGCTGCGCACTTGACCACTTTTGATTGTTGTCTTCTTCCCCTTTTTCTTTGTGTAGGGCCGGCGGCCCATCCAGACTTTGTAACCTCATTTTCATGTAAATAAGACAACGATTTTGTCTTATTCTTTTGAATGTGATGCGTTTGTGGCTTCTCTTTTCTTCGTGCCTTTTATTTCTTTTGCACTTCGTTCTCCACCTCTTCTGAGGAAAGAGAAGTCACAGAAAAAATTCGGGCACTTACTGAGGAGGTGCCTCTTTAGTTCTTCCCCGGGGCACCGTGGACTTATGTCAGTGCTTATTGCGTTCTTGGGGGGTTGCTTAGAGTCGCACCCCCGTGACTGCATAAGACTTATTTAAAGCCCTGTCCTTGGGACTGACAATAATGTGCGCCTTTAGGAGCTTGTGCTCATGTGGGGAGAACCTTGAGGGGTTATCGTGGTGATGCACTAACCTCCCTTGGCGAACTGAGCCTGCCTTGGGATGAAGTCATGCATCATAAGTCGAGGAGGTGAGAGCAAATGGCTAGTAGGGCGGAAACTCAATCTCGAGCACTTCGTTGTCCAGCTCTTTGTGGAGAGTGGCCACGGGGTGGGCTCTTGGTGTCCCGACAGCTTTTTCAAGGTCCTCAAGATTGATCTGCCCTTTTCGGACCAACGCCTCGATGTAGTTTCTCAACTGAAGGCAGTCTACGATGGGATGTCCCAACATTCGGTGGAAATCACAATAGTTGGGATGACCAACCCATTTTGCATGGTCAGGCCGCTTGCTAGGAGGGAGGATCCCCATGTCCTGTTCAATCAGCATACCCAGAAGGGTCGGCACCCACATTTTGCTGATGGTGTGTTGTTGGTCGAACCCCTGTTTAGACTCTTCAACTTGCTGATAACTTTTCGATGGGGGCACCCTACTGTAGTCTTGACTTAGGGGCGGTTGTTGCTGCACTGCCCCTCGACTTCGCGGCCCTGAGACTTGGGGGGCGTCCAACACAGGCGAAGGGATTGCCTTAGGCTAGGTTTGGGAGGTGGTTGGTGTCGTTGCGCTGGTTAAGCTTATCAATTGACCAGCACGGGAGTTGATTTGGCCACCCCATAGTTGGCCCGCTTCCAAGCCTCGGGCCAGGTCCGCGAAGGTGAAGGATGTCATCTCTGTTACATGGAAGTAAAGCTCCATTTCCAAAGCCTGGTCGACCTATATGCTCCAATAAACCCTCCCCCCGATCTGGAGGATGGTCTGGTCTCCTTCTTAGTAGGCCTGTTCTATCGATGAGTAGGCAGCAACGACGAGGTCAAGCAAAGTGAAACACCCAAGGCAGGCGTTTCTACCGTTAGTAATGCAAGCTGGGAGCCCACGGTGGGAGGGAGAAGGTGGCTAGTGGTTTAATAACCGCCATCCTCCCTTCTCTACTGTCGAGGATTTCTTCGGCCCTGCATGCGTGTGTGTGATCCACGGTGGCATTTAGGGTGGCCATAGGGCCAACCCCTTGTGTATTAAGGGGCGGAGCGCGTGTGACCACCGCCCATTTAGCCAGTGAGATCGTTGGGTCCCCTGAATGCATGCACGCTTGCTTGATGGGCTTTTGATTGTCCCAAAAGTCGCGTGTTGGCCGCGGGTCGGCTCTCAAGTTGCCCCCAGCCTTGGAGCTCACATGCATGGTGTCAGTGGCGTGAGAACCACCAACGCCATGCTTGGGTCGAGCGCGACCCGAAGCAGTTTGAGGGACCGGGGTAGCCTGCCGCCTGCCCTGATTCATTATTATGGTGGTCAGGCCGCCAAGCAGCGTTTGGACATGAGCACGCGCGGTAGAGTAACCGCGCGAGCTGACATGGTGATTGCCAGCGGGTGATATGTGCATGGGGGTGTCGGGTGTGGTAGCCTTTTGGCTGTTCGCGGTGATGGCAGTCTCATTAGGACCTACGAAGTGAGGAGGAGGGGCGGCACAGGGGTTGCTTTGGGACCAGTGGCTGGTGGGGTGCCCTTAAGCAACAGGGTGCCCGTAAGCAACGGGGTGCTTTAGTGAGGGGACGACAGCAAAGTCACCTGCACAGTGGACATAGAGGGGTCTTCCCTGGATGCCAGAAGAGGCGGGGTGAGGGGCCTGAGGAACCGTGACCCGAACTTCCTCAGCCGAGGCTGAGATGGCTGGGCCAGCATGGCCACATAAAGGGCATGCACGGGAGGGAGGCCCAAATGGTCGAGCATGCACATGAGTAGCTGCGGGTATGGGGATGTAAAGCTCGCCAACCCGGAGGAAAGAGGGATAAGCGGATCCCATAGTAAAAGTGAAAAGAGGAAAAAGAAGAGGTTGGTACCTGGAGATAGCTCGAGCCAACGATAGGGTGACGTGTCCCTAGTGGAGTCGCCAGTTGATGTCGGGGGTCCTGGTTTCCCTCCATGCGAGGAGGAAGAAACCCTCTCCCGAACAACCTTGGAGGTCCGACACGCGACGCATGTGTGGGCCCTAGTGCTAGTGGATAGGGAGCCAACTGTGAGAGAGATTTTGCGACTGGAGCGTTAAAGCTCTTGCGCCGCTTTGGGGGTTCGGGGACATGCCCGGGTGGATGGCCCTCTTAGAGCAATTACTTAGCCCTATGGCTATTCTTCAGCGTTGTTTGGATGGGAGCCCTCTTCAAGCTTACAACCTCTCTCCTATCACTCTTTCTGTGCTTTTAGGATGGGATCCGAAAATCCCTCCTCCTTGGTCCCCCTTTATGGAGGGGACCTGCTGGCCGCTAGAGGGGATGTGGAAAAACCAAAGGGACAAGAGCCGCGGGTTCGCTCATGTTCGTAGGTTCGCGGATGGAAGCGGGCTGTCGCGTGGATGGGGACATGCGCGGAGGCGAGAGAGAGAGAGAGAGAGAGAGAGAGAGAGAGAGAGAGAGAGAGAGAAGGAGAGAGAGAGAGAGTAGTACGTGGTACGTAGGAGGGTACGGGGTACGGGGACCGACGTCGGCCGGGACCGGGGTCCGGCCCGGGACCGGTACCGTACCGTACGTACGGTACGGTTA
>NW_006497091.1:1310614-1327872 GCF_000471905.2 Amborella trichopoda
TAAGACGTAAGTAGTAGTAGTAGTTAGTATTATACTATAACGTATATTATAGTATTATATATATATATATATATATATATATTAGACATAAAGAAAAAAGAAAAAAAGAGAAGATATAACAGCAAAGCATACCCTCTCCGATCGGTAGCGGTCTAAGCGTCTGTCTAAATCTCTAATGCGGTGGAGAGATGGTCCAGGAAGAGTAGGAGCAACAAAAGAGGATGATGGTATTGATTGCACTCTCTCAAACTCAGCCCGAACCCTCTCCAACTCGTCCCTCATGAAGTCACGCCCTGCCACCATCCTATCAAAATTCTGGAGCAGATGCTCGAAATCCTCTGCTATCGAATCCTGCTCCTTGATCGCTAAATCATGTTCAGCACGAAGGGAAGCGACGTCATCAATGGACGATCGACCCTCATCAAGATAAGCAATCCTCAGCTCTCACATCACCCCCTCACCATGTTCCGTCAGAGTGCCCTTTATCTATCCTCATACTGAGACAGAGAGATACCCTCCTCTTCCTCTTCGCCAATAACTCAGGCAGCCCTACTCCTCCATTCCTCTATCCAAGGAGCCATGTCTCAGCGGTGCTAACCATAATGGGAGTTCAGGGCGGGGTAATCTCACAGGACGTTTGAGGAAGGTCAAGCTGATGGCAGACTCGACCAGGGAAAGTGGGCATCACTAGAAACATACAAATAAGGTGAACTGTCGTTCTGAAAGCTTGAGAAGAAGACGCATAAACAGCAGGGACGGGCTCAACTCTCATGGGAGTCTAGTCGATCTGGAAATCAAAAAAAGATATGTCAAAGTCAAATAAAGAAGGGGAAAGGGGGGAAGAAGAATAAGAATATGAAGAAAGAACAGATAAAGCACATAACTCACCTCCCCTACGGCCTGAGTGTCCAAGAACAACGAGTAGTACAACTGCGAAGGGATCCTCTCAGAATCCCATACTCCATATGACCAGCAGTGGATCATCGAAAATGATGGCGCCAGTAGACAGAGAAGAGGGCAAGGAATGGTGATATGCTCCCATGCTCAGACCTGGAGGAAGATCGAACATCCCCCCAAGTAACGGGCTCCTCTGGCCACACTACAAAGGTGATGATGTAGCCAGCCCATGACTGCTGGACTTCATGCCACTTGCTCCAAGTAATCTAGCTGCCTGGTCGCCTAAACCATTGACAAATGGGCTTGACCCTTGGATAGATCCACAAATAGAAACTCCCCGAACAAGTACGTAAGAAAGTTTCGTAGGGAATATATCTCACTATCTAAAAGAGGACCATGATCAATGGTTAGGTCCACCTCCTCTCGGAACACCTTCGACTTGTCCTCGATCATAACCTGCTCATGGGCATCCCGAATCCTCTCTCTCTCTCCTACTCTCGCCACTCCTCATCAGTAAGCGACGCTTGAGGAGGCACCGTATCCTCATCAAAAAATGCGCTCCCATCACCAAGAACGAGGATGTAGCGCCCAACTCGCTCTGCATCCCCCGATGATCGAGCAGCACGTTTGGATGAAGGGTGACTAAACTCACCATGCACCGACTCACTCGTCCCAGCACGATCCTCTTCCACAGGGGCCTTCCCTTATGGGATGGTCTCCTGCCCACAGAAACTGAAAACTGGGGGGCACGGCCACCCATCATCCTCTCTGCACGGTGGGGTACTCTAGTAAATTCCCACCTTAACTTCTTAATGTGGATCTCTGAATCATGCCTTCCCCTGATCTTTTCAAAAGAAATACCTAGTAACTCCTTGCAGTCAGAGGCATAACTGGTAGACATCCCTCGGGGAATACTCAAGAAAGGCTTGCCCTCACTTTGAACCCCAAGAATCCAGGTAACATCCTCAAGGGTAAGGGCAAGCTCGCCACATCACAGCGGAATGGAACATGTCTTCGGTCTATATCGGAGACATAACTCTGTAATCAAAGCACGATCTGTGCTAAAAGGCTTGATCTGGCAGACCTCCCGTAAATCAATCCGGGCAAGAGCCTGCCTCTGCTCAAGAGTCAACAACGCCGCCCATTTGCGAATAGCAAATAGATGAGATCTACAGTCAACGAAGAACCCCTGCAAATATATACATGTATATAAAAGAAAAAAAGAGGGGGCCGGGGGAGTCATCAAGTTCTCATGCTTCATAAAAAAAAATTAAAAAAAAAAAAAATTACCTCACTATATGGGTATTTTGGTCATTCTACACTCGAGAGTATTTTACCCCTAGAAGGGCAGTATGGTCATTCTAATATCCCTAGTTTATGGGGGCAGAAACAGTCATTCAAAATTACCCCCTAAAAATAGAGTTCACACTCGAGGGTATTTTGGTCATTTTACACCCAAAAGTGTCGTATGGTCATCCTACCATCCCTAGTTTGTGGGGGCAGCAACACTCATTTTACACCCAGAAGTTTCGTATGGTCATCCTACTTAGGGGGTAGAAACAGTCATTCAAAATTACCCCCAAAAAATAAAGTTCACACTCAAGGGTATTTTGGCCTTTTTGCACTCAAGGGTATTTTGGCCTTTTTGCACTCAAGGGTATTTTGGTCATTTTGCACACAAAGGCGCAGTATGGTCATCCTACCATCCCTAGATTATGGGGTTAGAAACAGTTACCCAAAATTACCCCGAAAAGCAGAGTTTGACTCGGGGGTGTTTTGGTTATTCGCAATCCTACCCTATTCTGGACTTGTCCACATCCTTAGCTAACCATCCTCACCAAGGCTATCTCAAACCATCTAAACCTAGCTCCCAATGACCTGGGCTTTTAACAGAACAGTTCACGAGCATGTCAGAAGCATTTTCGAATGAAGATTTAGGGCATGTATGTGCATCTTTTTCGAAAAAATTTTGATCACAACAGAAGTATGCCATAAAATCTTCACAAATCATCTTTTATTTCGAAAATTGGAAAACAATATCATTTTTTTTTAGGCCCTCCCAAGTCGAAGCAGGTGATGTGCAATCCTCAAAAATACCAGCATCCACTAGAACATTTCATCAAACATTTCAAAAGCTGGAGGCTTACCTTCTCTTGCCCGTTTGTTTTCGAAATATGATCCGATCCGAGTGTCCACTGACGTTCCTCGCTGTCCATCCTCGATAATCTATCCGATTTTGGTATAAAATGCAATTTTGCCACGAAAAACCCAAGAGGAATAGGGTTGAAAAGTTTGAAATTTCAAAAAAAAAAAACAGAGGAGCGGGAAGACCCAAAACAATTGAGAGGAAGATGGGGGAAGAGCACGCCCCATTTTATATTAAAATCTCACATTTTGCTTAGCAGCATGCCTCGTGCTGCCCGAGCGACACTCCTAGTATAAAAAAAAAAAAAGTTTCTTTGCGGCACATCTCGTGCTGCTCAAGCGACACGGTCCGTGTCGCCCATCCCCATAAAAAAATAAAAATAGAATAATAATAATAATTTTGGGTTGGCGGCACACTCCATGCCGCCAGGGCGACACGCCCCGTGCTGCCCACCCCATAAAAAAAAAATATAATTTTTTTTTGGGTTGGCGACACATCCAGTGCCGCCCACCCCATAAATAAATAAATAAATAAACAAAATTTTGGTTGGTAGCACACCCCGTGCTACCCAAAAACCTCATTTAAATAAAAAAAATACCCCAAAAGCCTCATTTAAATAAAAAAAAAAAAATGGATTGGCAGCACACCCCGTGCCATCCCGGCGACAAGCCCCGTGCCACCCAAAAACCTCATTTAAAAATAAAAAATAAAAAAATTTAATGGGCGACACGACTCGTGCCTCTCCAAAACCTCACCAAAAAAAAAAAAAAAGAAAGAAAGAAATTTTTTTGTTTGTATATGGGTGGCACGTCTCTTGCCAAATGTTTTTCGCAAATTTTGCCCTGGTCTGATCTCAAGACATTTTAATTATAAAAAATCATCTTTTTTATAAAATGCCTTTTCGAAATAAACTATTTTCAAATGATTTTGAAGCACATTGGTTTCGGACATCGTGTCAGATGCTCCATGGTGGCATGAGCCTAAACTTCCAACCAATTTCAAAAATAAAATAAAAAAGCTAACGCTCATTGGTGGCATGAGCCTAAACTGCCAACCAATTTTCTAGAAAAATTTGAAACAAATTCAAAAAGATAAAAACGCTCCATGGTGGAATGAACCTAAACTGTCAACCAAAGTTCGATCCAGGGCACAACCACCTTGTTTTAATGGAAAAATGTCAAACTCGTGCGATGTTAAAGAGCCTAGACAGAAAAGAAAAACGTCAAACTCGTGCGGCGTTAAAGAGCCGAGACAGGAAAAACGTCAAACTCGTGCGACATTAAAGAGCCGAGACAGGAAAAACGTCAAATTCGTAATAAGTTAAAGAGCCGAGACAAGTAACATCTAGCCCCGTATAACATAAAATGTCAGATATGTTCAGGGCACAACCACCCTATTCAATGTGTTCAGGGCACAACCACCCCCTTCAATGTGTTCAGGGCACAACCACCCTGTTCAATGTATTCAAAGCACAACCACCCTGTTCAAACGTCTAGCCCCATATGACGCTAAAGGTCGGGTATATCCAGTTCATCGTCAAACTCGTGTGACATAAAAGAGCTGAGACAGGTAACATCTAGCCCCATATGACGTAAAATGTTGGATGTGTTCAGGGCACAACCACCTTGTTCAATGTTGTTCAAGGCACAACCACCCTGTTCAATGTGTTCAAGGCATAACCACCTTGTTCAAACATCTATCCTCGTATGACCTAAAAGTGTTGGGTGTATGGTCTATCGCTGCATGATGCTAAACTGCTTCGAGGGCTCTATGGTTGCAGAAGTTAAAACTGCTAACCAACTTTGTTTTTCAAATATCTTTCTCGTTTCCAAATTTTCACTATATGTTTTATGATTTCAAAAACTTTAATTTCTTTGTTAAAATCGTAACCTGTCCCTGCTCCGGGTTCTAGTTCAAATCTCCCCTTATTTCCAAAATTTCTAAAACATTTTCTAAAACATAGGAGATTGGACACTCGTATATGATGAATACCACGTTTGCCGTGATTGCCGAGTTGCTGCCTAGTCTGTCACTTTGGATTCGGTCAAACAAGTCTCGTCCTATGGAAAGCCTTTTCCTATAGACAGCCTTAGGAAACGCCTAAGGAAATCATAGGAATTGCCAGGGTTAAAATTTTCAAACTGAGAAACCCCTGAAGTCAAGTGGCATGGCTGTAAAATCCACCTAGAGTTTCAAGCTTGCGAACTCGCCATCATCTCATGCCGGAAACCCTAGGATGAAAATGCCCTAGGTGGGTGAGCTTGGGAGTACAATGACTTGGAGGGATAGTTGGTGTGCCTTTTGCCCCATGACGTCAGGACGAAATCTATCTCTGACATTCTCCTGCCCCTCGAAGGACAGGGCTTGTCAGAGAGTCTACTGTTTTGCTGCTCACCTGTCCCTCGAAGGATAGGGAGTGCACATTTGCCTGCCCCTCGAAGGACTGGGAACAACATATCTACTTCTTTACCACTCTCATGTCCCTCGGAGGACAGGGACTGTCAAAGAGGGGCAACTGTAGATACCCCATTTTAAATCTGGCAAATTATGTGGTTTTCTTAGAGCCTTAGGATCACATTGACTTAGTGAACCCAAAACCCATAAGTCACACAACTTACCCTTGGACCTAGAACCATTATGCCAGCCCAAAAGCCCTGTTACACCCTGTTTTGACCTAAAATCCTGAAAACGTACTGTTTTACGAAAAAAATCATTAAAAATAGTAAAAAAAAAATTTGTTTTGACCCAAATTTCTTTGAGAGCTTCACAAGAGGCTAAGGAACACACATGAAAAGAAATTTTTGAATTTGGAGCATTTTTGGCTTGACACGACTCGTGCCGCTCAGCCTTGGGCAACATGGGGCGTGCCACCTAGGCGACGCGCCCTGTGCCGCCCAGATTCGAGACCTCTTAAAAATGCGTTTTGACTGAGCCTTTGGTGGGTTACGGAAGGATAATCTCCCCAACAAATTTTCCCCCTTTTTACCGTCCTTTGGGGACCATTTAGGGGGGAACGGAGAGAGAAACCCACGGGGGTTGAAAAAAGAGATATTTTTGGGAGAGAGACGAGAGATTAGAGATAGAGATTGAAACCCAAGACTACGAGAGTCACAGAGAGAAAACCTTGGAAATTGTGTCAGGGAGCCTGGGCCTCCTGAGAGAAACCCTAGATATACCCTTAGGACAGAACTCACTACCAGAGACTTGCTGATTGAGAGCTAGACCAGAAGGGCAAGAGGAGCCGATTCTGATATAGGTCAGGCCATCCGACCCGGTCCGGTAACATTTCTTCCATTTATACTATTTTTATTTTATTTTCTTGACTTAATCTTGATCTGAATTTGGTTATTTTGATTTAAAGTCATATTTTAAATGCTTTTGATCAAGCTAGCTCCGCCACAGATCTGAGAGCAGATCTGCTCATTTCTGGGTAGATTTGGCCTCAGATCTGAATTCGATTGTTCCCACACTCTTTACCATTTTATTTCCTTTATTTTTTATTAGCTTAAAGTGTTAGATCCTAGAGATCATCAATCTAGATCTCTCTTATTTTTCACGATAAACACATGTGTCTCGGGTTCGAAAGACCCGGAACTGAGATCACTCTCTCGGGAACCTTGTTCACAGAACAAGGGAAGGTGCCCAATTAGTGAGAGAAGAATTTTATTTGTGAAGTGGGGATCAACCTCACTTGGGTTTGTGAATTATTCCGGCTGACTCGTGCGGGTGCCCTCTTAGATCATGAGGGAAATCCTCCTAGCTGCTTCAACTAGTTCGGAATCGCCTCCCTTGACCTGCGATCTCCTTGTTTTCTGCACAACACTATCATGGTTAACTAGCAAGATAAGTGGGCCGAAGGACCCACCCTTATCTTAGAAAAATGCACATTCATATGGCAAAGAAGGTGAGAAATTAAGGCGATGAAGAAGAATATTTGACAAGGGGACAAGGCTAGCATGATAGCTGGACCAGTACAGTGACCGACTCGGAGTGGTAGCAAGACAGGAATGGTAACTTAGACTGACACTATGGCAATACCACTCGAAACCAAGGTCGATATGACTGTCTTAATCTGGTGTGGTAGTAAGATGGGCATGGTACTCAAGACCAGCACAATGGCAATACTGCTCGATAGCCAGACCGCGATGACATTGCTGGACTGAGTCTACCCCTTAGTCAAGCAAGGATGAGGAGAGAAAAAGAAAACAGAACGAAGAGAAGGCGCGAGACGACGAAGAGGGAGGATCCTGACAGCGTTGAGCATTGCCAGCCACAGCTGTGGAGTAATAGTGTCGCTGCCTCTGGACGGTGTTGGACACTGCTGCTCATGGTGAAAGGGGCATGCAACGAACTTCAGATGACGTTAGGCATCGCCATTGGCAACACGATAAGGCAGTGCATCCCTTGCGGGCGGCGATAGGCATTGTTGGAGACAACACGAGAAGGTAGCACATCCCTTCCGTTGAGGCATACGACGTTAGTTTCTCGTGAAGCCCACGACGATAACTTCTCGTGAAGCGCACGACGATAGGCGTAGGACACAAGAGAAGCCTACGGACGACAATAGGCACTGAACGCACGAATGAAGCCTAAACACGGTGATATGCATCGATGGCACGAAAGAAGCCTGCGCACAATGATAGGCACCGAGTGCACAAAAGAGGCTTGCGCATGACGATAGGCATGGAGTTCTCAAAAGAAGCCTGTAGACGACGATAAACATCACCATCTACGATAGGTGCGTAATGGGGTGAGACCACTACGGGCGCCACTAGGCATCGCCGTCTGCACTTACACAGGGACATCGAGGATACGCCTGCGGACGTCGATGAGCAGCGCCGTCTGTGAACTTCTTTGAGTGGTAGAGACGAATGAAGAAAGGGAGAAAGAAGCTCGTGCATGGTGCTGCCATCACCATGCATGACCTGCGAAACATCTGGAAGGGAAAAACAAGAAAGAAAGAGTGAGACACGCACGACATTGCCACTGCCATGCATAGCCTTTGAGAAAAACTTAGATGGAAGAGAAAGAGAACGAGAGAGAGAAGAGAAGAGATGAAAGAAAAGAAAAGAGAGAAAGAGGTTTACCTTAAGCCCAGGGGTATTGACCCAAAATTTTCCCTCCTTCCTCTCTCTCTCAAGATGCGACCCAACAATGAGAAAAGATTGAAATTTTACTAAGCAAAGTTCGGTCTTAATACGATGAGAGTACGTGATATATATAGAATTTTGCCCAAACATGGGTGGATTGATCAAAATTAAACCTAATTGCTAAAAATTAAGATTTACTTGAATTAAATAAAATAGGAAAATAAGGTGCAAAATGATTGATTTGCCCCTTCCTAACAATTGAGAAAATTCCAAAACAGTCCCTACTGCTGCCCAAGAACGTGCGTGATCTTTCTTGGATGATACGGGGTTGCTCTGGTGTCCATTTGTTCGAAAGATGATTATTTTCTTGTAGGGCTCGGCATGGCGATCGATTTGATACCAACTTTGAGCCATGGATCATGTTTTTAAGCCACGATCATGTGACTTGAGATTTGGATGAATCTTGCAAACTTCGGATCGATCGTGTGCTCGTTCCTTGATGTTTTTTTATGATTTCTTTGTTGTATCACACTGAGGATTCCATCACGATCACATGGCAACAAATGTATCTTGATTTTGTGCCTGGATAAAGATTTCAAGTCTTTTGAGTTTTGGTTGGATTCTGGAATTTTGGTGTCGAAATGTGCAGCCACTGCATCGGCTTCATGTGTGAAATCTGAACTCCCTTGGGGTTAATGATGGTTATAATCAGCAGGAGGTTTAGATGGAGAAGAAAACTTCACTAGGGATTAGGGGACAAGTATGACTCCCTAAGGTGAAAGATGGAACTTCATGACTCGTGAGAAAGTAACCCAACTCCCGGGGATAGGATGGCTTGGTGCGCCGCTGACCCAAGGGGATTGAAGGGGTAAACATAACTCCATGGGGAAAATGAGCAATAATATGCATGTAACTCCACTGAGAATGACAGGCCGGAGCACAGGTGCAACCCCACTGGGGATTGAAGGGATAAGAATGACCATAACTCTACTAGGGATAATGGGCTGCTATATGAATGTGACTCCTACAGGGGATGAGGGAGGTGCGTCCAGATTAAATTCATGCGCATGGACTATTTGTCACAACGTTTTAATGTTTTGCTGAAGGGACGTGCGCTACAGTTTTAAGGTCTTATCGCTTGGACCATGACTATAGAGTTTAAAGTCCTGCAGCTAAGACCATGCAGTTTAAGGTCGTGCAACTAGACCTCCGCTACAGTTTAAGGTCATATAGTTTGGACCATGGTGCTAAGCCTTTTAACGTCATGCTGCTAGGATGTGTACTATGGTTTAAGGTCATATAGCTTGGACCGTGGTTATACAGTTTAAAGTCATGCAACAAGAATTGTGCAGTTTAAGGTCGTGCGACTAGACCTCCACTACATTTTAGGTCATATAGTTTGGACTATGCAGTTTAGGGTTGTGCACCTAGACCATTGTGGTGTCAAGGGAATGTGACTCCACAGGGCCGTAATTGGAGACTTGACTCCCTAGGGATGCAAACTGGTGGTCTGCTTGTGGGGATGACAGGTCATGAATTGGGGGAAAGTGGGAAAAATCGATAGTCGGTAGTGTTATAGCATGCGTACGACACTGTAATTGGTGTGGCGCATGGTGTTTAAGGCTTTGGTGAGGCGCGTGACAATAACACTTTGTGAAGCGTGCGATGTTAGCTTCTTGGCGAAGCGCACAACGATATCCTTTTGTGAAGCACGTGGCGATAAGGCATGACGATAGCAGCGGGTTCATGAGGCACAGGCGGCAATGACTTGCATTTCGGCCTTAGGCTTGACCCGCCCCGGCCTAGACCTATCGTCGTCTGAAGACAAGGATTGGAGCGTCATTTCAAACTTATGGGGGTCACTTTGTGGCACTGTTGAGTATAAAAGGGGGAAAAACCCCATTTTACTGTTTTACCGAAAGGTAAAATAGTGAAAAAAGTTTTTTTAGAGAGAGAGCTAGAGCTTTCGTCAAGAGACCTCCGGCAAGAGTTTCCCGGCCAAAAACTCACAGTATACCAGCATTCAAGAGATTTTCGGTGAACTTGAGAAAGTCGCAAATCTTTGCAACGTGCTTGCAGACATTTTCTGAGAGTGTTGAGACCTCAAATTTTGTGAGCATGTTCGTATCATCAAGACAAGCGTTTCGATATATAATACACCCTGTGACGATGCCCGAGCAGGGAGAAAAACTAGAGAGAAGTTGTCGATCCGTGAAGAAAATTGCAGAAAATTGAGCAGCAGCACGACTCACTCGAGTGGCCAAATCATGGCGCTCGCATACCCGATCGACACAAAACCAATTGCATTATGTGCGTGAGGTCCGTGGCTATCTCTGATTCGAACCCTGCGTACGATGAACAACTTGATTGCATAAAAGGAGGCATCAAATCTAATGTAAATTCTGGCCGCTGGATTTCAAAATTTCGGCGAAAAAATCAAGACGACGAAATCTTCATCCGGACACAAAATCAAGATGCATTTGTTACAATGTGATCATCACGGCATGCTTAGTGTGATTCAGTGAAGAAAAAGAAGAAAAATATTATGAAAATGAGCACACAATCGATTCAAAGTTTTCAAGATTCAAGCAAATTTCAAGTTTCATGATCATGGCTTAAAAACATGATTCATGGCTCGAAGTTGGTATCAAATCAATCGCCATATCGAGCCCCACAAGAAAACAATATCTTTCAATCAAACGGACATCAGAACAACCCCGGATCAGTCATGGAAGATTGCTCAAGTTCTCGGGCAGTAGCAAGGATTGTTCTGGAATTCCACACATTGTTAGGTAGGGGCAAAACAGTCCTTTTGCACCCATTTTTATAATTTCTTTTAATTCAATTAAATTTTAATTATCTTCAATTCAAGGTAGTTTTTGGTTGTCCAACCATGTTTGGGTCCAATTCTATATAAGCATGTAAAGCTAAATTGTAAAATCCCGTTGGGTTCATTCTTAAAGATTCAATAAAGACTTCATTTTTGCTTAAGCTCGTGGGTGCATCTTGGAGAGAGAGAGGAGCGAGAAGAAAAGGGCCAATACACTTCAGTAAGATAACTTTCTCTCTCCTCTCCTCTTTCTCTCTCTTTCTCTCTTCTTCTCATCTCTATCTATCTTTCTCTCTCTTCTTCTTATCTCTATCTCTCTGTCTCTCTCTTCTTCTCATATCTATCTCTTTCTCTCTTCTTCTCATCTCTTTCTCTTTCTTCTTCTCATCTCTATCTCTCTTTCTCTCTCTTCTTCTTGTCTTTATCTCTCTCTTCTTCTCATCCCTATTCCTTTATGTTCTTCTTCTTAAAACACAGCCGACAATGCTTAGTGCCGACTGTGTCTTTCTCTCTCCACTCTTCTTAAAACACAGTAGGCAATTCCTAGCGTCGACTCTGTCTTCCTCTCTGCGTTCTTCTTAAAACAGAGTCGACAATGCCTACTGTCGACTGTGTCTTTCTCTCTCCTCTCATCTTAAAAAAACATAGCCGGCATTCCCTAGCACCATCTGTGCCCTTCTTACCCCCTCTCTTTAACACAGCCGATGATACCTAGCGTCGACTGTGTCCTCTCTCTCTCTTTCTTCCCCCTCTTTGTCTAGCACAGTCGGCGAAGCTCAGCGCCGACTGCATCTTCTCCCTTTTCTTTATCTAACGCAGTCGGCGAAGCTCAGCACCGACTGTGTTCTCTCTCTGTTCTTTGTCTAACACAGCTGATGACGCTTAGCACAGACTGTGTTCCCTTCCTCATCTTTTTCCACCACAGCTGGCGACACTCAGTGCTGACTGTGTCCTCTTCCTCATCTTTGCCTAATACAGCCCACGACGTCAAGCACAGTCTGTGTTCTTCTCTCTCCTCTCACACTCTTCTCCTCCTTTCTTTCTCTTTCACTTCTTATTTCTATTCTCTTCTTCTTCTTTTATCTTAATTCCTTATTTTTCTTTATGATCTCCATTCTTTCTATTATTCTTTCGTTTGATTAAAAGGGGTTGAGATTAACATATCATGGTAGTCATATCGCCTAGCCGTAATGCTGTTACGCTAGAATTACTGTGTCTGCTTTATTGCCACGACAGACTAACCATTGCATCTAGTTAGTCAGTATCAGTATTGATGTCTAGTAGTAACTCTGTTGAGCAGGTAGGAGTTACCAAGCCCGTTTTACTGCCACGTCAGACCAATTACCTACCAGCTTAGCCACTGTGTTGATCTCCCCGCCTAGTCAAATTCTTTTCTCCCCCGCATTTCTTCTCTCGTTATTCTTTTCTTCTTTGAATGTGGACACCGACATGTATTTAGCAAGAAGGCAAGGTGAGGTCTGCTGACCCACATGTCTTACAACCTTTACCATATGTGTGTGATTGCAGAAAACAGGAGAATACAAGCCAAGGAAGGTGATTCCGAACCAATTTTACGGTTGGGGGGATTTTTTTCGTGAACTAAGAGGGCGCCCACATGAGCCAACCTGAGTTAGTCCCGATCCCACCTTAAATTCCTGTCTCATCGGTTGGTAATACCTGCCCTTGTTTTCGAACGAGGTTCTCGAGAGAGCGATCTCAAAACGTCTTGGGTCTACCCTGTAACCCGAGATGTGTGCCGCTCGATCATCCAGATCCGGAGGGTGAGATCGATGAACCTAACCACTCAGCCCACTGAAACGATACCATCAAAGGAAGAGCTGCTCCCACCCACCCTCACTCCCGGTCTCTTCTTCATCGACTCAGGTTGTGATTGAAGAACTTGTGAAAGGTATGGTAGTCAAAGCATTGAAGGAATATGATATCCTAGCTGTTGAAGAGTTGAATCGTTATCAAATCCGGATCATGTTGACCAAACTCCATTCCTACAAAACTACCAAAGGTTTGATTTTCCCAAGTATGATGGCACTGGTTCATCATAGCAACACATAGCTCACTTTGTTTATGTTTGTGGAAATACCACAAACAATGAGAATCTCTTACTCCGGCAATTTGTGGGGACCCTTACAAGAGCCGTGTTCGAGTGTGGCACTCTTGATTATCGCTAGGGTCAACTTCATGATGGGGACAAATGGAGAGAGAGTTCCTCAAGTGCTTCTATGACATAGAAAGGAATGTGCAGCTTCATGACCTTCTTGATGTAAGACAAATGCAACATGAACAAGTGATCAACTACATCAAAAGGTGGCACGACCTGACTATAAATTTGGCCACTCCAGTGGGTGCGCTTCAAAAAGTGGAATACTGCGTAGAAAGAATGCACAAGAATTGTCAATGCATGTCAACGCATTGTGTCTCTACACATTCGCCAAAATGATTGACAAAGCGGTGCGAGTGGAAGACTTTCTTAAACATAATGGAAAAATGTCAGAACCCATCACAGTGGATAAGGATAGTGATCAATCAGCAGTCACCATGCCAGATACCATGCACTCCTCATGCCAAAACTGACATAATAGTTATTCTGTTGATGAAGGCATGGTCCCTAAGTTACTTGAAACTCTCATATCTGAGGGAATGATTGTGCTACTTATGCTAAAGAGACTGGAGGAAGTCGAAAGGGATGACAACCCTACCTACTGCCGATACCATAAAATGCTTGGTCATATGACTAAATAATGTCGTGCTAGCAAAGGCATCATATAAGGTTTGATAAACAATATGAAATTGAAATTAGGGCACGATTCCATGCAAGATGAATCATGAGCCAACAACATGGTCCAAGCCGCACGACCTTAAACTTGCATGGCATTGCTCCGAGCTACATGACCCTAAATTGTAGCACATGTCCTGGCCACATGACGTTAAACTGCATTGCACAATGGTCCAAGCCACATGACCTTAAACCTGTGTGGCACTGATCTGAGCTACATGACCCTAAACTACTCGCAGACGTTCTGACCGTCATGACATTAAACTGCATAACACAACGGTCCAAGTTGCACAACCTTAAACCTGTGTGGCACCGGTCCAAGCTATATGACCCTAAACTATAACACACGTTCTGATTGCATGACGCACAATGGTCCGAGCTATGTGACCCTAAACTACTAGCACATGTCTTAGCCACATGACGTTAAACTGCATTGCATCACAGTCCAAGTTGTATGACCCTAAACTATAGCACACGTCTTGATTGTATGATGTTAAATTTCATTGCCAAACGGTCCAAGTCACATGACCTTAAACCTGCGTGGCACCGATCTAACCTATAAGACCCTAAACTATAATACACGTCCTAACCACACAACGTTAAACTGCATCGCATTTGGTCTCGAAGCACGACCCCTAAAACTTCCTATACTTGGTCTTGGTGGATGACATTAAAACACACCAACTCTACTGTCTTGAAGGCACGATCCAATACTTGCCTCCATGAGGTCTTGGTGGATGACCTTAACATACACCAATTTGACGATCACGGTGCCATGACCTTAAACACGCCTCCCCATGGTCATGGTGGCATAATCTTAGAATTATGTTTTCAAAATGTGGACATGACAAAACCCGCAAGGGCATCACAGGTAAATGAATCAAAAGAAAAGAAAAGAAAAAGAGAAAGAGAAATGGCGGACATGATGTGCACTCCAAAAGCCACCATGAGAAAAATATATCAAAAAGAAAAGATAAAAGACAATCATAATAAAAACCTACGAAGGCAGTAGGGGAAAAGTATCAAAATAAAGGGAGTATGTGAAAACCCTTTGGGACACTCATTCTCAAAATAAGGATGTGTTGATCCTACTCTATCAGTCACCATGGGTAAAAAATGTCATAATTTTACGTCCCTGTGGCATGACGTTAAACTGCGCGACATATAGTCCATTTGCACGACTATAAACTGCTTCCCCTTCATACATACCCCATGAGGTTGTCGCATGATACCTCGCCTCTTAAAGCCAATAACTTTTCGCTTCTTCGTTAGTACCCCTAGTGGAGGAGCACCATCACTTCAACATCCTTAGTGGAAGAGCATCGTCGTTCCAAATTCAATACAAAATGCTCTCCATAAAAGATCATACCACAGTTCTGACTGTGTGACTGTAGATCATGCCACTACCTCTTCATAAACTTTTAAAGCATGTCGCCGCCCCTTTACACAAAGAAATATCCCCAAAAGAGGGTACCACAGTCTCAATTGTGTGGTTCGAAACAACGTTTTCAACTATTCACCATATCCCCAGTGAAAGAGCACCATCATACCAAGATGTTTTCCCCAATTGAGGTGTACCACGGTTCCGATTGTGTGACTACAAAGTATGCAAACCTCTTCATCATATTCAGAGCACCATCACGCCAAGGTGTTCTCCCCAATTGAGTCTACCACAGTTCCAACTGTGTGACTTCGAAGCCTGCAATCGCCTCTTCATAAAGCGATATCCCCAATGAAAAAGCACCTTCATGACAAACTCAACACTGCAGAAGTGATGACCCCATTGAAAGCACACCACAGTCTTGACTAGGGGACTTTAGACCATGCCGCCGCCTCTTCGTGATGAAACAATAATATCCCCAGTAAAGGTGCACCACAATCTCAATTGTGTGACTCTGTTCTATTCATTTCGCATATCACCTCATCCATGAGTATTTGCTCCCCGCCAACCACTTCATCTCTCATGACTCTTCTGGTCTCCATTTTGCTAGTTGAGTCACACTACTTACGGCTCTCTTGAGCCTCCATCATTCATGTTTCACGGCAAACCATGGGACCATTACCCTATTCTCGAACCATGTGACACCTCAAATGCCATGCATGATCCACTTTTCCATAAGTCATTCTTCACACTGTTGAGCAACCTACAGTTGTCCTTGGGACCCTACACCTAATGGTGCCCCATGATCGTACTTTGTTCCATGTGTGCCCTTAACTCAACAGTCCAACATGGGTGAGGACTATAAAAGCACCCCTACTCGGTCTAAAGTGGGTGCAGACCGTAAACTTTCCCTCAAAACATCCAACAAAAAGTTATGATGTTAAAAGATCCTCGAGCTCATCTATCAAGCCCCTGTACACGTCCAATAGGACTTATGACAGTAAAAGATCCTCGAGCACGTCCAACAAGAGTTATGAATTTAAATGATCATTGAGCTCGTCCATCAGGTGTTATGGTAATTAAAGACCCCCTGCATACATCCAACAAGGGTTATGACTTTAAAATATCCTCGATCACATCCAACAAGAGTTATGACATTAAAACAAACCTTGAGCTCGTCCATAAGCGGTTATGACGATTAAAGACCCCTTATACATGTTCAAAAAGAGTTATGACATTAAAAGATCCTCAAGTTCGTCCATCAGGGGTTATGACGATTAAACACCCCCTGCATACTGGTTAGATGCCTCGACCTCACCCCCGGATCTAGATGATCTGATGGCACACTCTCGGCTTTCAAAGGGAACTCGGGACTTGAGATAGCTTTCTCGGGAACCTTGCTCAAGAACAAGGGTAGATATACCAACCGATGACAGAGGACTTTAAGGTGGGTTCGAAACTTACTCGGGCTGGCTCATATGGGCGCCCTCTTAGATCACGTTGGAAAGCCCCCCAGTTGTACAACTGGTTCGGAATTGCCTCCTTTGGTCTGTACTGTCCTGTTTCTGTGATCACACACACATGATTAATTTTATAAGACAAGTGGGCCGAGGGACCCCATCTTGTCTTGTGGGTGAATGCACACAGGCATGCACATTCAGAGGAGAAAAGAGAAGAAATGATGAGATGAGGGTTGGGAGAAGGAAGAAGGGAGAAGAAAATAAAAGAAAGAGACATTTGACAGGGTGACTAGCCTATCACAGTGGCTAGATTGACATGATGATTGACCTTACGTGGTAGCAAGACAGGCACGGTAACTCAAATCAGTATAGTCGCAATACTACTCCATGATAGAATAACAACATCAACCAGCCTGACACAATGATAAGTTCTACATGGCAGCAAGACATGCATGGTAACTTAGACTAGCACGGCGGCAATACTGCTCGACGATGAGACTACCGTGACAGTGCTAGACTTGTCCCTTGGTCAAATGAGAGAGGAAAAAGAAAAAAGAGGAAGAAGAGAGATAAGAAAAGCAGAGAGAGAAAGAGTGATAGAAGAAAAGAGATAGAAGAAAAGAGAAGGAAAGGAGAGGAAAAGAAAGAGAAGAGATAGAAGAG
>NW_006497091.1:1332777-1372372 GCF_000471905.2 Amborella trichopoda
AACACATACGTCCAACAAAGGTTATGACATTGAAAGATCCTCGATCACATCTAACAAGGGTTATGAAGTTAAAAGATCATCGATCATGTTCAATAAGAGTGAAGACGTTGAAAGCCTCTTTATGTCTGACATGGGTGAGGACTTTAACAACACCCCTACTTTGATCTAAAGTGGGTGAGGACCTTAAAATTTCTCTCAATAGTCCAACATAAGTGAGTATTGTAAAAGCATCCCTATTTGGTCTAAACAGGGTGATGACCTTAAACTTTCCCTCGACAAGACGGTCACCCCTACTTGAATGCTCTCATTCAACCACTCATTCCCTAGTGGGTTGATCCATCCATGATCACCATGGCGCTACTGCTCTCATGTGAGCCCACCACCTACCATGAGAGTAAACCGTCCCATTCCTCTCTCGTATCGCTTCAAAATGAAACCCTTGCCCACGTCTAAGTGCGGGCCCGTCAAATTTTACTCCATTTTGTCAACAACCCCAGGCTCGTGTCTAGGCGTGGGCCCATCCAGTTTGTAGCCCTTTGTGATACGCACTCATCCGGTATGTCTTTTCGATGATCCGATGTTCATATCTTGAGTTTATTGCTTCATGAAGTTTTGAGATGCCTTTTTCTTTGAATGCTCTGATTTCCATTGTTTCAGGCTCTTCTTCTCTCTAGAAAAACTTTGATACTGGGTCATGTCACGACGCATGCCATATGTCAAAATGGTCGGGCCATCGAGACCTATCTTGTGTTTGAATTTGAGCTTGCTTCAACTTCAATCGAGTGACGTATGGGTGTTTGCAAGTCATCCCGAGAGGTGAAGATCACGATGATGCTCCACCACAATAGTGTATGACTTATCCTTTCAAGGTAATTTGGACGTAGAATGTTCTTGTGAGGTCTGATTAAGCCCAAATTTGGTCCCCTAAGGGTTTTTCGACGTTCTTGATGCAACAACAGTGGTCTGATACTATTTTTTAACCCCTAGCTTAGGGCTGTAGTTATAAGGTCTCTTCGTGGCGTAATGAGTCGGCGGGCGAGTACATCTAGAGATGGAGGGACCTTGCCATATGCCAAAGCAATCCCATGATTGAGATTGATGTTGTACAAACATGTATAAGGAACACGAAGAAGGATATCTCGTTACATAAGGAAATCTTGAATCCTACCACTTTTTCTGACATGATCACAAAGGTAGCTAATATCGAAAGCTTGCTAAGGCATAATGGAGGAAATTGAACTCAGACCACAGGGGGGGGGGGTGGGGGGAGTAGTTCAAACACACAACTCCACTAATAACAAAACTAACCCTCGAGCTAGTCAGCAAAGGAATTCAGTCAGCATGGTGATCACTACCATACCCCTTCATCCTAAATCCCTAGCTAATGTTACTCCTCTTCACACAGTAAGCACCTCTCGAGGGCTGCCAACCAGGGGTCAAGGCGAGGTCCAGCAGCAGCAACCTCAATCATAGAATTATAATAGGGTGCCTCCGCCACAAAGCTTCTATCAGACCAAACAATATATCCGAAGACTGAACCAACCATACAGCTTCAACAAGGTATGGGTACCAACTCTCTTGAAGATGCTGATCAAATAAGGCATGGTGAACCATCCAGACATCAAACATCTAGAATAGGTAGGACTCACTAGTCGCACCAACTATTGCTGCTATCATCGAATGTTAGGCCACCCCATGCAAAATTGCCTCCAGTTCAAAGAGCATATTGAAGCCTTAATTGAAAAGGGCAAATCAACTTGGAGAGCCTCAAGAAGGCTTTCGAAACTCCGGAAGCCTCACATATGGTCACATTGCAAGAAGAATCGACCGATGGTGCCCCTGGATCCAAGTTATCGCCTCACATGTTCCCCGTCCTCTTCGATGTAATGGTACAACACAAAATGATCGTGCCCTACGTACCCAAGAAACGAAAATGAGTGATGGAAAAAGATCAAGACTCGTTGTGCCGATATCATCAATTGAGAAGACATGACTTGTGTCTCTGCATCGGATTTCGATATGTTTTGTAAAGTTATATACGAAACGGTGAGATAGTCATGAACAACGCATCAGCAGCACCTCTAGAAGAAGCTCATGAGGTCGAAGTTAAGAGAAATTCAAGATGATTCAAAACTCTTCCCCTAGTGCCGCAGAAGTACCTGCTCTTCTGACTCTATGGAAGCACCCAGGCCATGGGAGGTATATCGCGACAGCAGTAAAATGAAAAGCCTCAGGAGGGAAGCTATTTGCCAAGCTAACGTGATAACCGCACTCAGAGCTCAAGAACCTCGTCTGCCCAAAAGAAAAGAAGAAAACAAAAAGGTTGTCCGAGCACAACCCTACAAGCTGAAACCCTCTCAACACTCATTCAAAACAGCTCTTCTTCCTTCTCTGTCTACTCTATACGACTTCATCCCAAGGAAAGTTCTTTTTGGGAGGGTGGTCAATAGATGACTGTGAGGACCATGCACGACACGTCCCATAGAGGGGAGGATACAAAGGAGGCTCCCATCACAGGCTGATAAAGGCACTATTCCTAAAAACAAAGGTCCATGCTACACGACCGCTAAACTGCTAGCGCGCGTCTTGGTTGTAAGATGCTAAAACTATGCCACCCATGGTCATGGAGGTACGACCCTAAATCTACCTCCAAAAAAATAAAAAATAAAAATAAAACAAACAACAGTGGAAACATGGGGGATCAAAGAGAGAAAAGAGAATCATGTTGTACGTCATTTTTGACGTACCTCTGTAAGCCCATGCAAATAAGGGGAGAGCCCGTGATAGTCTGGTCTCGCAGGTTCATGAAGAACTCGCAGACCAAGATTGTGCTAAAAATAAAGCCTCCAACCTAAGTAACCTAGGTACGGTGCCCTCGCATCAAAGAAGCATCCTTCACTGTAGTCCTATGCTAACGGTTGCAGCAGGGCACCAGACCACTGCCATTATGCTTGGAACATCAAAAAACCCTTGAGGATCAAATTTGGGCTTAATCGGACCTCTTTAGAGGGGTCTACACTCATGTGGCCTCGCAACTCATGAGTTTTACCATAGCACGGTGCGGCTTCACGAAACCAGTCTTGGAAATGGGGACTGTAACAATGTTTTTCAGTAGTGACTTTGCCAAACCATAGTGCCTTTCTTTGAAACCAGACCTAGCTCAAACATTGACGTGTTCCAGATCACGCCAGCCCTGTCGTTTTAACTTATGGAGCACACTGTGGTGTGACTGAGAACCCTCATTGCTCTGAAGAGGAAAGTAACTAGAGAAACCAAGGAAAAAATAGGGTTAAGCAAGCTCTGGATTCGGTGAAGCATAACTCAATGTCCAAGCCTTGGACTAACGCATGGAGGAGTTCAATAGAATCACCTCGCAAAGAGCTACATTATGGTACAACTCTTGCATTCAATTCGTGGTTCAATGAATGCAAGTCCCCAGGTCTTCAAAGAAGCAAATCCAGCCAGTTGCCAGAATCCCTCACTCCGGCAACCTTCCAAATTATGAAAATGCACAAATCAACACCAAATCAACCCAAACTTTGTGCAAAACGACTACAACAGCCTCCTTTCTGACTTGCAAGGAGAGCTAAGAGCTAAAACGATGCAGCTCAAAGATGCATTGGCAAACAAAGTTCACAAAACTGGCCGGACTTTAACCCTGGGGAAAAGGCCACCACATCACAATTAAAGGGCATCAAAATGCTCACATACGAGAGAAGAACGAATATATGTTTATGAAATAGCTGAACAATTGCTGCAAGTTGTAGGACCAACTTTCAAGGTCTTCCCATGGTAGAGCAACCTGCATGCAGGGGCAGTCTCATCATTCGGGCAAAAGATTGTAGTGGCATTTTGGTCATTTGTGCCTAATTTTTGGATTTGTTTGGAATTACATTAATTGTATTCAAGCTTTACTTTTGACCATCCACCCTCGTTTGGTGAATCGTCTATATAAGCAAGCTTAAGTCACTTGTAAAAGGACTCCATAATCCCCTCTTTTCAAGTTCCACTACTCTAAAGGCTGGGAAGAATCAAGGCTAAATTTCGCTTATGAGCTTGTCTTTGTGAGTCCTTGGTCTCTATGGGAGAGGAGAGAGAGAGAGGGGGAGAGAAAACTTTGAGAGAGTGAGGATACCCCTGAGTGTGCGGTCACGCGGGTCACCCCACCTCTGCTGAGCCAAGTCGTTTCTTCTTTCTCTCTCTCTCTCGCTCTCACCTCCACACACACGACCCCCGCTGGCGTGGCAACTCGTGCCCCATCTGCGAACCAGCAGACACGAGTGAACCCGAGGGTCTTGTCTCTCATCTCTCATGTCTCTCTAACCCCCCTTTAACGATCATTAGAACCCCTCCGAAAGGGTGATCAGGGAGGAGGGACATTCAGATCCCATCTCAATAGCATAGTGAAGGTGAGAGGAGAGAGGTTGAGAACCTGAAGAGGGTTCCTGTCCAAACCACGCTGATTAACAACCAGAGGGCTTTGTAATTAGTTAGATGCCTCAATCTCACCCCCAAGTCGGGATGACCTAGTGGAAAGTGTCTCGGGTTTCAAGGAGAACCCGAGACTTGAGACTGCTCTCTCGAGAACCTTGTTAAGAAACAAGGGCAAGTACACCAACTAGTGAGAGAGAAATTTGGTGTGAGGCGAGACACACCTCACCTGGGTTTGTGACTTACTCGGGCTGACTCGCGTGAGTGCCCTCTTAGATCACGACGGAAAGCCCCCCAATCCTACAATTGGTTCGAAATCGCCTCCCTTGACATGTACTCTCCTGTTTCTGCGATCACACACACATGGTTAATTTACAAGACAAGTGGGCCATTAGAACCCACCTTGTCTTTAGGAAAATGCACAAGAGTGTGCACATTTGAAAGAAGAAGGAAAGAATAGGAGGATAAATATTGGGTTGATTGAGAGAAAAAGAAGAAAGAAATAGAATGAGGAAAGAGAAGAGAAGAAAAAGGAATTTGACTAAGTGGCTAGACTGACATAGTTGCTAGACTAGTACATTGACTTATTTTTTGTGGTAGCAAGACTGGGCACGGTAACTAAGACCTATACGGCGGCAATACTACTCCACAACATAACCAATACCGAGCAGCCAGACACGATGGCGAGTCTAACATGGCAGCAAGATGAGCACGGTAACTCAGACCTCCACGACGACAATACTGCTCGACGAAAAGACTACTATGGTAGTGTTAGACTTAGCCTGTCCCTTAGTTAAACGAGAAAGGAAGAAGGAAGTAGAGAGAGAAGAAAGAGAGAAAAGAGAAGAGAGGAAGGAGCAAGAGAAGAGAGGAAGGAGTAAGAGAAGAATAGTGAGAGAGAAGAGAAAAGAAAAGAAGAGAAAGAAAGAGAGAGGAGAAGAGAAGAGAGAGAAAAAAAAGAATGAAAAGAAAAGAAAGAAGAGCAAGAATGGAGAAATAAGAGAGAAGACAGAAGAGAAAGAATAACAAGTGAAGAGAAGAGAGGGGATGAGAAGAAGTAGATAAGAAGAGAAGAGAAGAGAGAAGAGAGAAAAAGAGGAAGATAAGAAGAGCAGGGTAGAGAAGAGGAGAGAGAAGAAGTAGAAGAGAAGTAAAGAGAGAAGAAGAGAGAAGAAGAAGAAGAGAAGAGAAGAGAGAAGAAGAAGAAAAGAAAAGGAGAAGAGAGGAGAGGAAGAGAAGTAAGAGGAGAAAAAAGACAGAAGAAAGAAGAGGGAGAAAAGAGAAGAAGAAGAAGAGAAGAGAAGAGAGGAGAAAGAGAAGAAGAAGAAGAAGAAGAAGAAGAAGAAGAAGAAGAAGAAGAGAAGAGAAGAGAAGAGAGAAGAAGAGAAAAGAAGAGGAAGAGAAGAGAAGAAGAGAAGAGAGGAAGAGAAGAAAGAGAAGAGAAAAGAGAGAAGAAAGATGAGAGAGAAAATAGAAGAAGAAGAGAAGAGAAGAAGAGTAGAGAGGAAGAGAAGAAAGATGAGTGAAAAGAGAGAAAAAAGAAGAGAGAGAAAAAGAAGAGAGAGGAGAAAAGAAAGAAGAGATAGAAAAGAGAAGAAATAAGAGAGAGAAAAATGAGAAGAGAAGAAAGAAGAAAGAGAGGAGAGAGAAGAAACAAGAGAGAGAAGAAATAAGAGAGAGAAGGGAGAGAAACATGGACGTAGAAGAAGAGAAGAAGAAGAAGAGAAGAAGAGAAGAGAAGAGAGAAGAAGAAGAAGAGAAGAGAAGAGAGAAGAAGAGAAAAGAAGAAGAAGAGAAGAGAAGAAGAGAACAGAGGAAGAGAAGAAAGAGAAGAGAAAAGAGAGAAGAAAGAAGAGAGAGAATAGAGAAGAAGCAGAAGAGAAGAGAAGAAAGAAGAGAGGAAGAGAAGAAAGAGGAGTGAAAAGAGAGAAGAAAGAAGAGAGAGAAAAGGAAGAGAGAAGAGAAGAAAAAAGAGAGAGAAAAGAAAAGAAATAAGAGAGAGAAAAATGAGAAGAGAAGAAAAAGAAAGAAAGGAGAGAGAAGAAAGAAGAGAGAGAAGGGAGAGAAACATGGACGATGATAGGGTTTCGCCGTCCATGACAGAAGATAGAGAAATGGGGAAGGAGAGAAGAAACATGGACGACGATGGGCTCCGCCATCCATAACAGGAGTGAGAGAAGAAGAGGGAAGGGGAGAAGAAGCGTGGAGAGAGAAGGAAGGAAAAGAGGGAGAAGAAAGAAAGAGGGGTGAAGAATAAGAGAAAAAGAAACATGGACAATGATGGGGTTCCACCGTCTATGACAAAGGAGAGAGAAAATGGAAAGAAGCATTGACGGTGATGGGGTTCTACCTTTCATGATAGAGGAGAGAGAAAGGGGGAAGGGAAGGGAATAAGAAACACGGACGGTAATGGGTTCTACCGTCCATAATAGAAGAGAGAGTAAGAGACAACATGAATGGTGATGGGTACTACCGTCTGTGATAAGAGAAAGAGTAAGAGTGAATATGAACGATGATAGTTCCATTGTTCATGATAAGAGGGAGAGAGACAGGGAGAGAAAAGAAAAAGACATGCGTGACAATAGGCATCGCCGTGCGTGTCAGAAGGGACTCAGATAAGACTTGGCACGCCACTTAGGAAAGGGCCCGGTTCAATGTCCTTGTTAGAAAATAGGGAAAGAAATGTCATGCGTGGTGATGAGGAACATAGACTGAGGCCCGTCCCACCACTTAGGATAGGGCCTGGCTGACTATGCACATTTCAAGAGATCTGGCAAAAGAGAGAGGCTGTCATGCTCAACGACAATTACTGTCGTGCACGATAGAGGAGGAAAGAGAAAGGAAGAACAGGAAAGGAAAGAGAGAGATCAGGAAAGAGAGGAGAGAGAGGAAGGTAAGTAGAGAGAAGGAAAGGGGAAAAAGAAGATTAGAAAAGAGAGAAAGAAGAAAGAAAATAGAGAGAGAAGGAAATAGATGATTAGGAAAAAGGGAAAAGATTAGGAAAGAGGGGGAATGAGAGAGGAAAGAGAGCAGAGAAAAAAGAGGAAAGAAAGGAAAGAGAGACATGCACAACAGTGCCTACTAATGTGCATGTTAAGAGAGTAGGGAGAGACAAAAAGAGGAAGAGAGAAAGACAGAAGAAGAGAGAATGAGAGGAGGAGAGAGATAAGAAGAGAGAGAGACAAAGAGAAGAGAGAGGTAAATAGACGAAAAAGAGGAGAGAGAGACAAAAAGAAGATCAGAGAGAAAGAAAGAAGAGAGAAAGAGAGAAGAAGAAGAGAGAGAAAGAAAGAAGAGGAGAGAGAAGAGAGGACGAGAGAATTACCTTCACCTAAGGGTACCAAACTTTTTCTTCTCTCCTCTCTCTCTCTCCAAGACGTGCCACAATCTCAAGACTAAAACTCTCAACTTTTATTCATGAAGATGAAGAAAAAGGGGTCCCTTTACAATGAGGTATAACATGGTATACATAGAGTTGGGTTCAAAATATGGGTGGATGCTCAAAATCTAACCTAATTGATGATAATTACAATTTATTTAAATTAAAATAAAAACTAAAAATGGGTGCAAAATACGTTTTGCCCCTACCCAACAATACATGCAATTAAAAAACAGTCCCTGCTGCAACCATGGAACCTATTCGATTTTCATAGTATGATTCGGGGTTGCTCTAGCGCCCGTATCGCCAAAAGATGATTACTTTCTCGTTGGGCTCGGCATGATGATCAATTTGATACTAACTTCGAACCACGGATCGTGTTTTTAGGCCATGATCATGTGACTTTAAATTTGTATCAAACATGTGAACTTCATATCGATATTGTGCTCATTTCTTGATATATTTCCTTGATTTCTTTGCGAATTGCACTGAGCATGCCGTTACAATCGTGTTGCAACAAAAGTAGCTCGATTTCATGCCCGAACGACGATTTTTCCATCTTGGGTTTTTGGCTGGATCTTGAATTCCAGCAGTTAGAATTTTATAGCAAATTTGACGTCATCATACGTAAAATCTATCCGTTCATCACATACAGAATTCGAACTAAACATAGCCCTGGACCTTACGCATGCAATGCAATTGGTTTCGCGTCGATCGGGTGTACGAGCTCATGATATGGCCGCTTGAGCAAGACGCGTTGCTGCTGATTTTCTGCAACTCTTGTTCTCGAATTGCCATCTTTTCTCTAGCTTTTATCCCTGATCGGATGTCATCACGAGACGTTCCACATATGAAAACGCTCGTTTTGATGAGACGAATACGCTTGCAAAATTTGACCACGACCCGATTAGTAATGAGGGAGATATGAGTCTCGAAATTTACTGGTCATGACTGTGAAAACCAGTCTCCTTTAATGGAGATTGGTGCAGGGAGGGTGCACAGGAATAGCATGCAGCCTCTCTTTTTTCAGTCTTTTGCCCATAACTTTATCTTGGAATGTTTGTTCAAGCCGAAATTTGACCCCTAAGATTTTTGACCGCTCATGCATGACGATCGGTCTTTTGACGGCTAGAACCACCTCCCCATGAGCGAATGAGCAGACCTTGACTAACTTATCAACGACCCTCTTCATTCTCCCTTGGTTGAGATCGAGGCTTTGTTGAGCTTTCAACCTCTTTTCGTCAAGTGCCTCAAACTCTTGATAACAAAGCTTGACTCTCCCGTCTTCGGTCAGTCCTTGGTGTATGGCGACACGCAGCGAGGGGAGTTGAATCTCAAGGGGCAAGACTGCCTTGCCCCCATAGACCAAGGAATAAGGAGTGGAATCGGTAGCATTTCGTGTGGTGGTGCGATAGGCCCACAACTCTTCAAGAAGCTTCTCATGCCAGTTCTTCTTCGTCTTTGATACCGACTTTCATAAAACACTGCACGTGGTCTTATTGAAAGCCTCAGCTAAGACGTTCACTCGAGGGTGGTACATAGTTGACTACTTCACTCAAAACTGAACTGGTTAGCTAAGCAAACAATGTGATGACTTCTGAATTGAGGGCCGTTGTCAGATGTAATTTGGTCAGGCACCCCAAACCGGTATATGATGTGAGGGGGACCGCTTCAGCCCACTTGGAGAAATAGTCCGTTGTTGCTAGAATAAATACATGGCTCATTGCAGAAGGAGGGTTGATAGGTCCTACAATGTCCATAACCCATTGTGAAAAGGGCATGATGCCACTGTAGGGTGTAGGGGCTCTGGAGGCTGATGAATAAGGCTCGAGTGCATTTGGCACACCCAGCACCTCTTAGCGTAGTTTAAGGAATCAAGAGCCATCAAAGACCAATAATACCCCAATCTGCGTATCCATTTGTAGATCTTAGGGCCAAACTGATGCAATCCATGGATGCTTGAGTTTACTTTTTCCAACACCTTATTTACCTCTTGTGCTTCTACACATCTGAGAAGAATACCATCAAAAGACTGTTTGAAGAGAGCATCTCCTTCAAGGACGGTGTACTTGATAGACATTAAATGCACATTATTGTGCTCGGCATGATTCTTGTGCAGTCTACCATGCTTTATAAAGTTAATGATGAGCTCTCTCCAACCTTCCACCTGCTCGATTTCCACACATATTGGGCCGACGAACTCTGATTTCTGTTTTTGAACGTCTTCTCCTTGACTTTGTGCCATTTCCTGTTCAGCCATAATAACTTCTTTGACTGATAGAAGTGCAAAGACAATTTTCTCATAATTTGCATCCACTTCGATTCTCAATTCAATGTGTCTCCATTCTGTTACCCAAACAGACGTGGGCCCTGTTGGGGATAATTGAAGGGTAGCTCCGAGCTTTGCGAGTGCATCAGCCTATGAGTTTAAGCTCCTGAGGATATAACTTAAGGACACATCATCAAATTGAGCCATATACGATTTTGCGGTATCATGATAGGGCTTAACTGTGTCCTTTCTCACGTCATAAATCCCCTTGAGCTGCCATATCACTAACTAAGAGTCATTGTAGATATCGACCTGCTCCAAGTTTAAATCTAAGGCTATCTCCAACCCGATTATAAGGGCTTGATACTTTGCCTCATTATGGGAACCAACTTCAATGAGAGAGAAGGATAGAGGAAGTAGCCCTTCTTTCGGAGTCAGGAATACCACTCTGACACCTCCTTGATCGAATTGGAAGGCTCCCTTGAAGTACATCTCCCACGCGCAAGCAAGTTCAATGCAGAATACTTCTTCGTCAGGGAGGTCGCTTGATAGAGGAGATTCTACTGGTACTGGATGTGCTGCGAGAAAATCTGCCTAAGCTTGACCCTTGACAGATTTTTATGGTACATATGTGATGTTGAATTCGTCACTAATAATGCCCACTTAGTAGGGCGTCCTGACAAACATGGGTGTGTCGTGAGAAACTTTACAGGGTTTGCTTTTTATATAAGCTTTACTTCATGACCGAGCAAGTAATGGCAGAGCTTTTGTATCACGAAGATTATGGCCAGGCACATCTTCTCGATAGGGGGATAATTCTTCTCAGCCCCTTGCATCCTACGGCTGAGATAATATAGTGCGGTCTCTTTCCCGTTGTCATTGTTCTACACCAATAGTGCCCCGAGTGACTCGTCAAGAGCTGTCACATACAGGATGAGAGGTTTTCCCAACACCAGTGTTGAGAGCACTAGAGGATTGAAAATACCGCTTAATGTCATCAAGTGTCGTCGAAAATGCGTCATCCCAGATGAATGTGGTATCGTTATTTAAAAAGTGTGTAAAAGGTTTACAACATCTTGAGAGGTTTGAGATGAACCTGCAAATATAAGCCAGCTACCCTTAAAGGGACCGCAACTCTCACAATGGAGTTGATGGTGGCATTTCTTGGATCGCCTTGATCTTGACAGGCTCAATTTCTCACCCTCGGTGTCTAACAATGAACCCTAAGAACTTTCCTGAACGCATGTCAAATGCGCATTTCAGTGGGTTCATCTTGAGCTGATGAAGGTGTAACCGTTCCAACATGTTTTCAAGGTCTCTCATATGAGCATCTTTTCTTTCGGATGTCACCAGCAAGTCATCCACATAACATTCCACCTTGTGCATCATATCATTAAAGATGGTCGTCACTGCTCTTTGATACATAGCATCGACATTCTTCAACCCAAAAGGAATCATTGTGTAGCAAAAGACCACCCCTTTTGAAGTCAAGAATGCGGTGGATTCCTCATCTTTTGGTGCCATCCGTACCTGATTGTGTCCAGAGTATCCATCCATAAAGGAGAAGATCTGACAGTGAGCTCTAGAGTCAATGAGCATCTCCGTAAATAGCAATGGGAAGTCATCTTTTGGGTAAGCAGCATTTAGGTCGCGGAAGTCGATGTAAACCCTAATCTGGCTTTTTTTCGTCATGACTTCTACGACATTCGCCAGCCACTTTGGGTGCTTGACTTCATGAATGTAGCCTGCTTGCCTGAGCTTGCTCGCCTCAGCATCCACCTGCATTTGGAGATCAGGCCTGAACCTCCTTGATTTTCACTTGACAGGCTTGACGGATGGATCGATGCCGAGATGGTGGACTGCGACTTGAGGATTTAAACCAGGTATCTCATGGTAATGCCAAGCAAAGACATCCCAGTTTGCTCGCAAGAAGGTCGTAAAATTCTCTTTCTCCTATAGAGACATATTTGCCGAGATGAAAGTGGGCATGGGGTCAGCTTCATCCCCTAGATTTATCTCTTCGAGTTCATCGACTGTGGCTTGACCGCCTTCTTCCCATTTTTCTAGGGCCTCTTGCAACTCCTCATCATTGGCTTTGGAGGGCTTCTCATTAACCTTTAGTGAGGACACCCATACTCCTCATATTTCTTCTTCTTGCCAGGCTTTGCTATAGAACATGGCTCCTACATCCTCATCTTGTTTGCCAATGATAGGATCTACTTCGAGCAGGGTCGATGTATCCAGTCGAGCGAATCCACTCTGAGGCACTTGGGATGGTTGTGACTCGGTGATTGTGTCGACAGCTAGTGCCTTATGAGGACCTTCTCGATGTTCCCCTGTATCCACTATGGGTCTTGGTAGTATGGTACGTTGAGGGTCAGGTTTAAGTGGAGTAGGTTTACTTTGGGCTATTGGCTGACTTGGTTGCGCAGCTGGCTTCGTTTGGGTGATTTGGGTGGATTGGGAGGCATGGATTTGTTTTAGTGGAGTAGAGGTTTGAGACTGAGGCTTAGGAGGTGGGTGGGTGTGTGGGACTAGAGGCATCTCAAGGAAATTGAGGATAGGTAGAATGTTTGGGGTATTTGGTGAGGAAGGCATGGTGGACTAGGAAACTTCAGGACCTTTGGCCTCTGAGGTGGAGGTTGCAGCGTCTTCCCTGATCCGAGGCTCATTTGCCTCGTGCTGGGTGATGCTTTCAAGATCTGCACCATGTGATAGACCTCTTAAGAATAGAAGCTTTGTCCTCTTGATTCCCTCGACCTCTGCTCGAAGTCGAGCTCAGGGGGCCACTGGGGTTTCTTCGGCTTTGACTTCCTACATCTCCCAGTAGAAGAAGATGGCTTTGCTTTGGCTCAGGCCATCAGGGCGTCAACAACTATTAAGAATCCGACCGCTTGGGCCAGAGTCTTTCTTAGTCGCCTCTAGTGCGACTTGCTGACATTAGATCCGTCGAGTTCTCTGTCAAGGGCTTTGAAGTCTTGACACACTTGGACTGTACCTGCAATAAATATAGAAGAGGAAGGAGAAGAAGAATAAGAGGAAGAAGAAGAGGAAGAGGAAGAGGAAGAAGAGGGGTTAGTAGATGAGAGGCTTTTAAGGTGACGTGTGCAGGGGATCTTTTGGGTCTTTTACCTGCTTAGACCGTTGGGGGATGCTTTTAATGTCAACACCCTTATTGGACGTGCCCTGAGCAAACGACTGCCCAAGGATGTCGTCCTGACGAAATGAGTGAGTAAGGATGATAGCGCCAGGGATGAAGTCCTGTAAGGTTGGCAATGGAGGAAGATGCTTGAGAAATTCTTGCTTGATTGGTGGTTGAGGAATATTGTTCTTCCTGTGAGCTGTCTTTGGCGCCCATCTCCTTCTGGCTTCCTTTAGTGGTGCCTGATCCATCTTGTTAGGTTTGTGAGCTGCCCTAGCTTGACGATTTGCTTCTCACTTTAAGGACTTGAGTCTGCTCCGCCCGTGATAGACTTTCCACGGCTGGGAAGTCAATGATTCAGGAGTATCATCACGGGAGACCTGTATTGAGACACTCTCCTGGATGGGAGTACCAACTTACGGGTGTTCCTCTATAACTAAGTAAGCAATGTGACCTCTCCGCACTTTCTTCACAACCACGGCTTCTAACCCATAGTATTCGCATAGCTCGTGGACTCATATCTGATGGTATGGACACCATTGATTCTCAGTTCCTTGAGCAAGGTGCATAGGCTGCCTTGTCGGCTTTGGTGTGACGAGTCCTTGTTGGAGCATCATACTAAACAAAACATGAAGGAGATCCGATGGCAGCTCATTGGAAGAGCGCGGGCCTTTCATGTTCCTCTTGTATTGTCACCACGTGAGAGGCCTCAGTTGCCCCCGAATGCTTTCTTAAGTAATTCGAGCTTTATCTGACCCTTATGGATCAGAGCCTCAATGAAGTCTTTGAGTGTGTAACATTCCTCTGTGGGGTTGCTTATCCTCCGATGATAAGCATATCAATTTGCATGCGTATCGAGACCAACTTGATCAGGGAACTTGATCTCAGGTAGCTCAATCATATTCTGCTCCAACAATAGCTGAAGTAGTGCCGGAACCCATTCGTTTTCTAAAGGATAGACCTTGTTCTTATGCATGACCTAATAGTCATTTTGATTAAGGTTTGAGGTGGGGGTACCTAATTGTATGACTACTACTGCTTGCCTCCCTGAGGCACTGTCTACGTCTTTGTTGTGCCTACCCCTTTAGAGAGGTCCAAAGTTTGAGAGGCAGCCTTCTTCGGATCACTAACGGTGACGGCCGTACTGATTACCCCTTTTTGCTGATTGTCCTTGGTATCGGTTTGAGAATTACCATTGCTCCGATTGTTTCTCGAGCTCAGAGACTGTTGACGTGACCCACCATGGTGGTGTGACAGGCTCTTTATATGAACTAACTTAGAGATCAACTTTGACATGGAGGTTGGATTGGAGGCCTCAACAAGTACGGCAATCTCAGGTTGCATGTTTTATATATAGGTCTGAACTACTTCTTTCTTTGACATAAGATTGGAATGGCAAGAAGCCAAATCTCTCCATCATGCTATGAATTGGTCCACAAGCTTGTCTGGTTCTTGGGTCAAGGTGAGAAGCTCGATGGTTTGGACCTCTCTCTCGACTTCATAGAAGCTCCATTTCCTCCCAATATGTACTGAATTTGGGGGAAGCCGAGCATACCACAAAAATGCTGGACCGTTAAGGGTTTCAACAAACTGATGGAGGAGGAGTCTCCCATCAGATATTGTCTCTCGACATGCTGCTCCAAAACGTGTGATATGCTGGTGCGGGGATGTTGTACCATTGAACAGGGGAAGCTTCTCCTTTTGGTAATCTCGGGAAAACAAAACCTAATCAATGTAGGAGGGGTACGGCTTTTGGTAAAGTGTTGTGCCCTGCATTCCTAGGATTTGTCTGTTCTTCAAGCTATGGGTCACCATGGCATCGATGTCTACTAGTGACACCATTCGAGGGACATAACTATCTTGCGAGGTGGGTGGAGGAGTCTGCTTTGGAGCTACGTCTTCCGAGGGATGGGAATTGGCCTCATGATGGGACAAATTGGTTGAGGATTGTGTGCTTTCCATGCAATCAATCTTCTCCATCATGGCACGCAGCATGTGTTCGAACCTATCCATGCTCTTTTCGTGAGAGTACCATAATGCTGACCGTTTCTTTAAGGAGGTTAGCCTCAGATGCAGTTGAAGACTTCTGATCTTAGCGGGTCGTGCGCGACAGACCGGTTAGGAAGGGCTTAGTATGCCCTAACTGAACTCGACTCATATACGCCGATCATGTGAGGATCGGTTCTTGATGGTCTTGGGCCCGTGGTTGTTGGGTGGTAGGGTCATCTTCTACAATGTTGACCACTATGCAAGATTCTCACACCTCCTCTTTGGGCTCTGTGATTCGAAGAGGGTAGAAGGGGTTCTTGTGAAGAGGGTCATTGGAGCTGACTACCCCGACTATTTCAGTGGCTCCTCTGGTCAGAATTTGCATACCTATATCGTGCTTGGCTTTGAGGCTTGACCTTATGCCAGAACTGCGATCGGGACTGCGGCTGGCTGGCTTTTCTTATGTAAGAAAGAGCAGTCTCCATAAGATGAAGCAATGGGTGTGGACCAGAAACTGGGGTCAACCTAGGCCAGGGAGGACGAAGGACTTGATCTCTCATTGGGTCTTTGCCCCGAGCTCTCTTATGGGCTCAAGATACATGATCACGCTGATGGGGTTGGTTCAAGATGGTACTCGGGAAGGTCTTTGAGTATCTGGGCTTAAGGTGCTTGCCCGAAAGAGAAGGTGCAAGCGGGAGAGGGATCGACTCATGATGGTATCTGAGGCAAGAGCGACCGGTAGTCTAGGAAGGCGGCGCGTGTGTGCCACTTGAAGAATGATCACGGCTAATTTGGGAGTCAATCAGGGCTCGAACTGCAGTTTTGGCCTTAGGAGGTCAAGAACTGCGAGCATGCGTCTGTAAGGGAACATGAAGGAACCCGCCTCTAACAGAGTGCACTAGTGTGTGGCGAGAGGGAGGACAAGGGGGTCGTCTCCCGTGTACTCAGGTCAACACGGGACCAACGTCGCCTCGAGTGGTGGGATGCATGCAATACAGGACCTGGCCCTAGGAGGCCTGTTCCTGAACACTGACTTGAGGCAATACAAGGTTTGCCCCGAGGTGTGGCTCAAGTGGACAACCCATGAGCCTTAGAACGTGTGCGAGACATAGAGGAGCCCAAAGACTGCAACATCGCTCACTCCAACATTGTCGAGGCACAAGAAGATGACTCTGATTCATCAGATCTTTGGCCCTAAAGGGCCGAAGGAGAAAGATGGGCCCCAAGGCCTTCAAGCGCCAAGCCCGACGACGGCCCGACCTCAAGGTCACCTTGATTCCATACTTGGGCCCTCAAGCATGCTCGAGCCCAAATGGGGCAAGACCAACCTCTGCTCTCTGGGGTCCCCGACTAGAGCACGAAGAGGACTAAAGTCACCCCTCCCTCTGAGCTGCCTGACTCAGACCAACCTGTCGAGGTAATGATGGTATGCCAAGACAAAGAAGAGCAAGGAAGCTTGACGGCCCGCTTCAAGAACCTCCTGAACAACATCTTGAACAGGCTCATTGGGCTCGAGGAGGCATTGCCAACAGTCTCCTCCCATGAAGAAACCAACTCTCCTCCTGAACCGCCATGTGGGGAGGAGGAAAGGCCTCAGCCTCCCCCACTGGTATTAGCACCGAGGCACCCCAATCCTCCCTTCTACTTTGAAGTTCAACCCGACACAGCCCCTCAAGCTGCACCAACGGTATTCATGTAGGAGGACATCCAGCAGATGATCAATAGAGGCATCCAAGAGCTGCAGGTGTAAAAAACACAAGACTACCTCCTGTACCAAAAGCCTTCCCTGTCGAATATCAAAAAGGAAGGTTACCAATCTTTGATGGCACAGGCTCACCTCAGCAGCACATAGCTCACTTCATGTCTGCGTAACAGGAGTCAGCCTCAGACTCCAGGTTGCTGCTTCGACAGTTCGTGGAGACCTTGATCGGGCTAACTCTCAAATGGTATGCCCACCTGCCGCCCAACTCGGTTCACTTCTGGCAGGAGATGGAACAACTCCTCTACAAATTCTTCTATGAAGTAGAGCTAGACGTGCAGGCCATAGAACTCCTCATCATGGCCCAAAATCCTGATGAATAGTTGGGCCAATATATCTAGTGGTGGAGAGAACTCACAATGTGCCAGGCCAACCCCATGATCAAGGTGGAAGCCGTATCGTCGTGCGTTAGAAACATGAGGAGAGAAATCTCTTGCATGTTGAGGCTTCCAACCTCACCACCTTATTCGAAATGATCATAAAGCATCCAAGATCGAAAGCTTGCTGAAGCATCATGGTGGAGACTCGGCCCAAACCTCAGTGGGAGGCCAATTTCGGGGCAGCAGAACTAACCCCCACATCGGTCAGCCCAAGAATCTGATCAGCATGGTTATTATAATCGCTTCCCAACCCAAACCCAATGCAGCCCCCTTATGAATGTTGGACACCTCCAAATTCAGGGGTCGGCGCAACAACAGCCACCCCAAAAGCAAGATTACAGTAGGGTACCTCTGCCACCCAGCTACCAACGAACTAAAGAGTTCAGGCGGAAACTCAATCAACAATACAACTTCAATAGGGCATAGGTACTGATCCTCCTCAGGATGATGAATGAGCAAGACATGGTGACCCTTCGGCTTAGCAAATGGCCGGACCACATAGAATGGATTGATCATCCCAATTACTGCGCATTCCACCAAATACTACGACACCCTATGGAGGACTGTATCCAGCTCAAAGACTAAATCGAAACCCTGATAAAAAAGGGGCAAATCGATTTGGAGGACCTCAAGAAGGCTTTTGAGACACCTGAAGCTTGTCATGTGGTCACAATCCATGACGAGTTGGACGTGGAAGTCCTTGAAATTGAGCCTCTTCTCTCTTGGCTCCTTGCTCTTTTTGACGCGATGGTGTAGCACGAGATGATTGTGCCTTGCGTCCCCAAGACACATGGATGAACTGTCAGTGAAGGCTAAGGCCTGTGGTGTCACTACCACCAGTTGAGTGGTCATGACCTGTGCCACTGCTACGGGTTCTGAACATCCTTCAAGGATACATCCAAGATGGATGGATAGCCTTGATTGATGAACGAGCTCCATCCCGGAGCAGAATACCCCATCAATGTCCTCACCCCCATCCGGGGACAGAGTGGGCTAGTAGCCTTGTGGCCAGTACTTCCAAGTCTTCCACCTCCGACACTTCAGTGGCATGGCAGGTGTATCGTGGCCATCAAAGGTCGAGAAGCACTGGCACAAACAAGGTTTACCGCGCTGACGTGATACCCGAGACCCACGCATAAGAGCCCCGTTTACCTAGCGCAGGAGGTCACAATCGGGAAAGCTCAGTCTTGCCAATTCGAGACACCCAGTCTCTCCCACACCCATAAGAGGCAGAGCTCTTACCCCTTTGACTGACCCTATGCGACCTCATCCCAAGGCAAGTCCTTTTCACAGGGGAAAGTCAGCGCTCCACTGCAAGAATCCCTCAACGTTCTCCTATCATGAGCACAAGAACCTAAAGTCACGCGCCGCCGTAAGTCCTAAGGGCGGAACTTTAAGCAAGAATTATTGCAATCATGGGGCTATGACCTTAAAACTACCTCCTAAACAACTCAGTCAGGCACCTGCAGGAGTCCGTGGCACCCCGGGAAGGCAAGCAAATACCCTCCTGATAAGCGACTGAATTCTCACCAATCACTGGCCCTTTCCCAGAAAAGGGGAAATGCGGGATTCATTACTAAAGGTGCAAAGAAGAAAAAAAAACCCTCAAACGTATCAAATGCAAAGGAATAAGGGAAAAAAAATCTTTGTCTTATTCATATACAAATGAGGTTGCAATGTCTGAATGGGCCGTCGGCCCTACAAAACGAAAAATGGAGAGAGAAGACAACAAGAAAAAATGGTCGAGTGCCTCTCGCATCCTCGTCTTTAGCTCTTCTACCTCCCCCAAGATGATTCGCACCTCCTCCCCACTGTGAGCGATATCCAAGGCAACCGACTCAGAGTTAGTAGCAACCACCGTTGCCTCTGCGTTCAGCCTCCAAACGGCGAGAGTGCACAACCATCACCTCCAGATAGCATTGGCAGCGCTGAACTAGGTCGATTCGGCAGGTCTGATGCCGGCTGATTTCGTCTTAAAAAGCTCGGATTTCATTACACACCTCTGCCTTCACTCACGAGCTGGGCATGCCAGGAGGCGATCTGCTCCTTCTTTTCCTCATGCTCTTCCGCAAGGGGTTCCTGGGTAGCCAGTATTGTTCTCAAGGAGGTCAGGCATGTTTCATGAGTTGCACGTATCGAGGTCTCGCGCAACTGGGCCTCAACTTCCCAATCCGCTGAGAGCCATCGCATCAGAGTCCATGACCTGCAAACTGGCTGTACAGGCCTCAACGCTCTTTATCCCCTCCAGACGGTTAGAGAGCGGGCATTTCTTCAGCCATTGGAGCCCGTCGTGAAGCATGCGCCTTATGGTTAGTGCCCTAGACCCTGACCCTGATGAAGCTAAAAACGGGGAACTCAAGGAAACTGGAGGAGGTGTGCTGGGAAATCCTCTATCGCCCCTAACTGTTAAAGACTCAGGAGGCGCAGACGAGGGCTCACCCACCTCCTACTGACTATCGACGTCAAACAACAGTGACGCTGAGTAGAGAACCTCCACCTTTATACATTTGGCTGCACAAAAGAATAAGCCACAAAGGGTGTCAGATAATAAACAGTGCACCAACCACGTGACCAGACCCACGGAAGAAACATTACATGGAGGAGGAGGTAGACTCCTGCTGGCCATGGTCCCTGCTCGAAAGTGCTGCTTCGAAAAATGGCGAACGCCGAAAAGCTGGCCTGAGCAAATGACACAAAGGGTGTTTGCTCTTATTAGGGTTGCAGGCTTTGGGTAAGAGCGAAAAGAAAACACCCCTCCTTTTATAAATCCACGTAGAAGATGAGCTAATCAACAGATGACCTGCCCTCCAATCGTAAAGGAATGCTAGTGGCACACGAAGCAAGGTGTCGAAGGAGGGATACCGAAGCATCGCCGGAGTATGAATCGAAGCATCGCACGAGCCAACGCCATGCACATAGAAGGTACAGTCGTACCAACAGAACGCGAAGCGACGTGCCACACATGTAAAAGATTACACTCAATACTGAGGAAGCACTAAGGGTATGTAATCAAACGTCGTATGATGTCGACGCCGCCTCTCTCACTCGGCATTAATTGCTGCATGCATGATGTGGCCCTTAAATAATGGCATACCTACCGCCATCCAAATGCCACTCAGGCATGCAGCCTAACCCCATTCGGTCTGCTTACAACAAGGGCCACTCCGAGCACCCGGGGCACGCCTCTGCACCACTATGCTTCGTGGGCAAGCGAGCCTCATTCCTTGGCTTGCCAACGCATGGGACCCTCTAAGGCCCCCAAAATCGACAATACCGCATTCCCCAAGGGTTGGGGTGAAAACCTACCAGGGCATCCCAACCATCACACAACAAGCAGCAACCGCTCCACGGGCACTTCATCGGCCATTCCTTATCCCCATCTTCAGCAGGGATAAGGGCTACAACAAGCCAAAAAAAAAAGAGAGCAACACATGGTGACAAAAGGCAAAGAATAAGAATTCAATGTAAAGGGAAATTTCATTCATGAGCAAAAAGGATTACATGTTCGTTACAATTCAGTTTGTGACGCAGAAACGTACACATCCATTTTAAAGTGGATCCCTTCCCTTCAAGAGTCCCACCGTCCTCCTGCGGTGGTTGTGCCTTCAAGAGTTTGCATCCATTTCTTCAAGTAGAACTTAAGAACATGAGGAGCACCTCCTCCTTCAACTCATCCTCCGGTCAGGATGACAGGAACGCCTTATACATGGTCGCGAGCCTCACGTCATGGCTTCCATAAAAACAATGGGGCTTTGAAGCAAAAAGATCACCCTCTGTCATCGTTGCTTCTACATCGGCGAATACCTTAACAAGGACACCCAATTCCCACGCACGCCCCAAAGATTGGTATCAATCAGTTAGCCCTTGCAACGACCATCGCTCACCTGCTAAGTTCTTCAATGAAAACGAAGTCTCCACATTCCCTCCACACAAAGGAGAATTAAGAATTGGAACTTCATCACAAAGGGGAAAAAGATGCCCTCTCGCTTTCTTGTCAAACCCCTTTTTAAAGGGCTTAAGATCCACAAAGCTTGCTGCTTCGTGAGCAGCATGCCTCCTAGCTGCTCGACCACGTGTCACCATAATGGTGCCTCATTGACCACGACATTTAAACCTTTTCACACCTCACCTGCCAGATGTTGCTCACGAAGCGTCACAGTCAAATTTCACGCCACCATGCTACCAACTTGACGTTATCAATAGATCACTCAAATGGATCCTGCACCAAGGCATCGGCATCCACATGACACTCTCCATCTGACCTCGCCCAGGCATGTGGGCGCCTCGTCAACCGAGCACCGCCTCTTTGAAGCACGCTTTCTTTGGGGAGGTTCACCTCCCCACGGGTGCCTTCTTCACTTCACCCCTCGCCGGTGCCTTCTTCACTTTTCCCCCCACGGGTACTTTCTTCACTTCGCCCCCCCCACCCCACCCCACGGGTGCCATCTTCACTTCAACCCTTGCGGATGCCTTCCTCACTTTACCCCCCGCGGGTGCCTTCCTCACTCCACCCCCCACGGTGCCACTTCATTCCACCCCCCTCGGGTGCCACTTCACTTCATCCCCCACGGGAGCGTTCTTCACTTCGCCCCCTACCCCGCGGGTTCCGCTCCATCTCAGCCCCCGTGGGTACCTTCGTCGCTCCACCCCCTGCATGTACCATATTCACTCCACCCCCCCGGGTGCCATCCTCGCTCCACCCCCCGCGGGTACCATATTCACTCCACCCCCATAAGTGCCTTCGTTTCACCCCTCGTGGGTGCCTCTTCTTCACTTCACCTCTCGCGGCCCCCTCCCCCTGGCGGGTGCCTTCTTCACTTTCCCCCCCACTGGTGCCATCTTCATCTCACCCCCCTCGGGTGCCACTTTACTTCACCCCCTAAGGGTACCTTCTTCACACCACCCCCCGCAGGTGCCTCTTTCATTTCACCTCCTTACAGGTGCCACTTCACTTCCCCCCCTCCTCGTACCCCCCCCCCGTGGGTGCCTCCATCATTCTACCTCCCCGCGGGTGCTTCCATCATCCCACCACCGTGGGCACCACCCGACACCTCCCACAGACACCACCATCATCGACTCTGTGTGGACACAAATCTCTTAGGTCACAATAAAGCTACTCTTCAGGGTAATACCCAAAAAAAGTGGTGAAGACCCCTGCTTCGGCCCTCAACCACTACAATCAACCCGAGGCAGGGCCACGCCCTCAAGACTCTTGAGACTCCTCCATCAAGGTTCAATATTTTTGAAGACATTTTTCAACACCTTAGGTCCTCGATGCACAATAAAAGAGAAGCTGATCAATAAAGCTTTGATATATAGTGGAATTCTCAGCAGTCTTAGAATTTCCCCAGAATGGGTCAAAATCTTCCTAAGCACTTCAAAAGGCCACCTGCCAAGTTTTGTCACAATCCAACATGTTTAAGGCAGCACAAACAAAGAAACAATTTCGAAAAAATTAACTTCTAGCACCCTGAAACAGAGCCTATAATTAGAACTCTATTTTTGGTATGTCAAATAGTCATGGGACCACCTCCATTGGATCCGACACGGTAAAAAACCCCCACGGGTCAAGTTTTAGCTTAAATAGACATTCAAGGACAAAGTTATGAGTGAAACATTAAAAAGGGGTAGGCCACACGCTATTCCCGTACAACCTCTTTGTACCAATCTCCATTAAGGGAGACCGGTTTTTATAGTCATGAGTAGCAACTTCAGAGACCCATATCTCACTCATTACGAGTTGAATCGAGCTCAAATTTTGTGAGTGTGTTCGTCTCGTTAAGACAAGTGTTTTGATATGTGGCACATTCTGTGACAATGCTCGAGCAGGGAGAAAAACTAGAGAGAAGTTGGCCATTTGTGAAGACAGTTAAAGAAAATTTAGTAGCAACACGCCTCGCTCGAGAGGTCGTATCATGACATTCGCATACCCGATCGACGTGAAACCAATTACATTACGTACGTAAGGTCCGAGGCTATGACTGGTCCAATGTATGATGAACTGTTGGATTTGGAACACGAAGGCATCAAAGTTGTTTTAGATTCCAGCCAACGGATTTCAAGATTCGACAAAAAAGCAAGACGACGAAATCTTCATCCGGACATGAAATCAAGTTGTGTTTATTGCAACATGATCGTGACAGCATGCTCAATGAAATTCAGTGAAGAAACCAAAGAAAAACATCAAGAACCAAGCACACTATTGATCAGAAGTTTTCAAGATCTATACAAATTTCGAGTTGCATGATCATGACCTAAAAACGCGATCCGTGGCTCGAAGTTGGTATCAAATCGATCGTCATACCGAGCCCGACTAGAAAGAAATCATCTTTCGTCCAAACTGCTGCTGGAGCAACCCAAAATCATCTGTGGAAGATCACGCATGTTCTAGAGCAGCAGTAGGGACAATTTTGGATTTTCATGTATTGTTGGGCAGGGGCAAAATTGTCCTTTTACACCCATTTTAGATTTTACTTTAATTCAAATAAATTGTAATTATCATCAATTAGGCTAGATTTTGAGCACCCACCCATGTTTGTGCCTAATTATATAAATACATGCTAAATCTAATTGTAAAGGGACCCCCTCAGTTTTCAATCTCATGAATAAAATTTGAGAGTTTCATATTGAAATTGTGGGCATGTCTTGGAGTGAGAAGAAAAAGTCTGGTACCCTTTGGTGAAGGTAACTTTCTCTCTCCTCCTCTCATCTCTCTCTTTCTCTCTTCTCTCTCTTTCTTTCTCTCTTATCTTTATTTCTCTCTCTTCTTCTTATCTATCTTTTATCTCTCCTCTTTCCTTATCTCTCTTTCTCTCTCCTCTTCTCATGAATCTCTTTCTCTCTCTTATTCTCATCCATCTCTTTCTCTCTCCTCTTCTCGTTTATCTCTTTCTCTCTCTTCTTCTCGTCTATCTCTTTCTCTCTCCTCTTCTCGTCTATCTCTTTCTCTCTTATCCTCTCTTCTCTTTTTTTCCTGATGTTCTTTACTTACTTTCCTTCTCTCTCCTCTATCTTTCCTTTCTCTTTCCTCTCTTTCCTAATCTCTCTCTTCCTTCTTTCAGCATGTTCTCTTCTTTCTCTGTCTTCTCCATTCATGCATGACAAAGCCTATCATCAAGTATGATCTCCTCTAACTCTTATAATATAAACAGTGAGCTGGGCCTAACCCGAGTGGCAGGCCGGGCCTTTGACCAAGTTCCCCTGTCTCTTTTCCTCTGTCATGAACGGTGGAATCTCATCACTGTCCATGTTTTCTTCTACTTTCTCTCCCCAATGTCATGGTCGGTGGAACCTCATCGCCGTCCATGTTCTCTTCTACTTTCTCTCCCCTATGTCATGGACAGTAGAACCTGATCATCATCCATGCTTTCTTCTACTCTCTCCCTTATATCATGGACGGTGGAACCTCCTTGTTGTCCATGTTTTCTTCTACTTTCTCTCCTATCTGTCATGGACAATGGAACCTCATTGCTGTATATGTTTTCTTCTCTCTTTTTATCTCCTTGTCATGAACGGTGGAACCTCATCGTCGTCCATGTTTTACTTTCTTTTTTTCCCTTCTATGTCATGGATGGTGGAACCTCATCGCCGTCTATATTTTCTCTCTCCTCTATCATGGGTAGTGGAACCTCATCATCATTTATGTTTTCTCTCTCTTATGTGATGAACGGCGGAACCTCAGTGTCGTTTGTGTTTTTGTTTCCCTTCTCTCTCCTCTGTCATGGGTGACAAAACTTCATCGCTGTCCATTTTTTCTCTCTCTTCTGTCATGAACAATAAAACCTCATCGTTGTTCATGTTTTTCCCCTTTTCTCTCCACTGTCATGGGTGGCAATACCTCATTGCCATCCATGATTGCTCTCTCCTCTGTCATGGACACTGAAACCTCATTGCCGTTCGTGTTTTCTTTTCCCTGCTCTCTCCTCTATTATGAGCGGCAGAACCTCATCGCCGTCCATGGCTTCTCTCTCATGTTCTCTCTCTTATGTCATGGATGGTGAAAACTCATCGCCATCCATGTTTTCTGTCTCCTCTGTCATGGACGGGAGAACCTCATCACAGTCCATGTTCCCTTCCTTTCCTCCCTCTTTTGTCATGGACGGTGGAACCTCATCGCCGTCCATGTTTCTCTTTTCCTTTCTCTCTTCTTTCTCTCTCTTCTTAGTTCTTTCTTCTCTCTTCCTTCTTTATCTTCTTACTTCTTTCTTCTCCCTCTTCCTTCTCTCTCTTCTCCCCTCTCTTTCGTCTTCCTCCTCTTCTTCCTCTCCTCTATTCCTTTCTTTTTTTTCTCTTTCCTCCTCTTTTTTAATCTCTTCTTTTCACCTCTCTCTTTTCTCTCCTCTTCCTCTTTCATGTGACAAAGGAAGGTTAAGATAAGCATTGTCATGGTAGTCCTGTCGTCGAGCAGTATTGCTGTTGTGCGGGTCTGAGTTACAGTGCCGTTTTATTGCCACGATAGGCTGGCCATCATATCAGGATTGTTAAGTGATTGTTCTATTGTCGAGTAGTACTTTTGCCATGCCAATCTGAGTCACCGTGCTCGTCTTGCTACCATGCTGGGTCGATCACTTAATGGTCTAGTCATTGTGTTAGTCTAGCCAATTGGTCAAATTCTTCTCTTCCCTTTCGTCTATTCTTGTAGACACCTCATTTTACCAAACAAATCATTAGAAATAGTAAAACAAATCATTAAAAATAGTAAAACATCATTAAAAATAGTACAAAAATCATTAAAAATAGTAAAACAAATCATTAAAAATAGTAAAATATCATTAAAAACAGTAAAAAATTCGTTTTGACCCAAATTTTCTCTGAGAGCTTCACAAGAGGCTGAGGAAGACACCCAAATTGAAAAACATCATTTTGGACAAGTTTTGGTTTGGGTGACATGGGGCGTGCCGCCCAGGCGACACAGGGCGTGTCGTCCAAGTCAGCCTACAATTACACTGTTTTACCAAAAAATCATTAAAAATAGTAAAAAATTTGTTTTCAACCAAATTTCTCTATGAGCTTCATAAGAGACCGAGGAACACACCAGAAGTGAAAAATCTCAATTTGGACCAAAATTGGTGTGTGCAACACTAGGTGTGTCGCCTAGGCGACACGACTCGTGCCGCCCAGCCCTAGGCGACACAAGCGTGCCGCTCAGGGGTTACGACCCCTGCCGCCCAAATCCGTGATCCTCAAAATGTGCATCTTTGACCGAGGGATTTTTTTGTTACACTGCATATCCTTCCCAGCAGATTTTAACGCCTATAATGCCACTTTTTGTGGTCATTTTGAGGAGGGAGAAAGAGGAAAACCCTGGATAGAGAGAAAAACCCTAAGATAGAGATCAGAAAACTTCAGAGAGATAGAAACCTCAGAAAAATTCAGAGAGAAATACTAGCCTCCAAAAATGAACCTTAATACAAAAGAAAGCCTAGACCAAGGAACACCTAGAACCATCTATAGGGCACAACCACCCTATACTAAAGAGACTTGCTGACTAACATCCAGATTAGAGACACAAAAGAGGACCATTTCTAATATGGGTGAGCTCTAGAAGGCTATGGATCCCGGGTCATTCGGCTTGGTTCGATATCATTTATCCTCTTATTTCATTGTTGTTTCTTTATTATTGTCATCTTATTTTGATCTGTTCATTTTCTTAAAAATTGTGTTTTGGATGTTTTTGGATCATGCTAACTCTGCCACAGATCTGCTCATTTTCGGGAAGATCTGGCCTCAAATCTGAATTAGATTTGTCCCACCTTCTCTACCACATTATTTTAATCGTTTATTTTTTATCAATTTAAGGTGTCAGATTCGAGAGATCTTCATTGGAGGATCTGTCAGATTTTTTGTCATAAACAATTCTATCTCTTTCTTCTCCTCTTATCACCCGAAATCTTCATCTCATTCCTTCCCTTTCTTTTTTGAATGAGCATGCCGGTGTGCATTTTCCCAAAGACAAGGTGGGGTCCCTTGACCCACTTGTCTTGTAAAATTAACCATATGTGTGTGATTACAGAAATAGGAGAGTACAGGGAAGCGATTTCGAACCAGTTGTAACATTGGGGGGCTTTCTAACGTGATCTAAGAGGGTGCCCACGCGAGTCAGCCCTAGTGAGTCATGAACCTTGGTGAGATAAGCCGGACCGGGTCGGGCTTAGACTCAAGGCTCGAACAACTGTTTTTCATCACCCATGTAGCACCAAGAGACAAATGGGCTGAACCAGGTCGAGCTCAGGCCTGAGGCCGAATAGAAGTCTATTGCCACTCATGTAATGTCAATCACCAAAAGTTAATGGGCCGAACTGGGTCGGGCTCAGGCCCAAAGCCTGAACACAAGTCACTGCCACCCAGGTAGTGTCGAACATCCGGTGTCAGACGATTCAAGTCCAGGTTAGGCTCAGGCCCGAGGCCGGTCCAGATTGTGTGTGACTAACACCGTCTGTGATCAACGCCGCGTACGACCAACCCCACGTGACACCAATGTCGATGACTGCTCAGCGCCGTTCGCACAACTGCCACCCATGCTGACCCCATGTGAGCCAATGCTATTGCCACCTATGACTAGCGCCCTTTGTGTTGCTACCGTCCATGCTAGCATTACGCGCGTCTGAGCCTAGTGACCGTTGTGTGTGTTTTATCACTATCCCCAATGCTGACACCGTGTGGGCCAATGCTATTGCTGCCTATGACTAGCGCCATGTGTATTGCTACCGTTCTTGCTAACGTCGTGCATGTCTGAGCCTAGTTACCGCCGAGTGTGTTCTACCACTATCCCTAGTGGAGTTACACCTATGTTGTATCCTGTTATCCCCATCGGAGTTACACCTGTGTCGCAGCCCGTCATCCCTAGTGGAGTTAGGTGTATGCAAAAAAAAAAAAGATCATGTCTACCTCTTCAATCCCCAGTGGGTCTGTTTCACACCATTATCCTCACTTAGACCCTTGACTATTTTATCCCAGGGAGTCGGGTAACCTTCCATAAAGCTGTTCTCCATGGAGCCTCATCTTTCACCACCCCAGGGAGTCATTCTTACCCCTTAATCCCCATGAAGTCCGCTTCCGTTTTCCATCCCTCGCAGGGCCACCATGTCCATCAGAGCCCTCTGCTTGTATCTGACCTTAACCATTTTATCCCCAGGGATCCAAATTACCATTAACAGACCTGTTCCCCAGAGAGCTTCACCTACATAGCAACCCACACACCAGTCTAGATGCCCGACCTTAAACTGCATGGTCCAAACTACATGACCTTAAATTATAGCGAAGGTCTAGTTGTACGATCTAAAACTAAATGGTCCATGCTGCATGACTTTAAACTGCACAACCATGGTCCTAGCTACATGACTTTAAACTGCATAGCCATGGTCCAAACTATATGACCTTAAACTATAGTGGAGGTCTAGTTGCATGACGTTAAAGGACATGGTCCAATCCTGCACGACTTTAAACTGCATAGCCATGGTCCAAGCTATATGATCTTAAACTATAGTGCATGTCTGGACCGCATGACGTTAAATTGTTTTGCACAAGTCTCGGAGGTGTGACCTTAAACATGCCCCCACACACGTGCACACGCTCTCTACATGCATCTTCACGCATGCCTTCCCTAACCGACCCAATCGTGTGCGCGCACCACCTTCATCAAATCTCCATAAATCTATCTTCCTTCATTACCATTCGTCATTCCCCAGTGAATCTCACCCATGCTCACAAACTGTGAGCCATCCTGCTATCCATACTCGCCGTCAGCTAATGAGTCCCCATCATCCACCTTCCATACCAACACCACTTTTCACAGGCAGCCTCATGCCATCCCCCCAAAGTGATTCAAACAACCACCATACTCACTCCATGGACTCCACAGACTGCCATCCATCTCCACCACAATCCAACTGTATGACCTTAAACTGTAGTACACATCCTAGCCGCATGATGTTAAAAGGCTTTGTACAAGTCTAGAAGGCATGAATCTAAACACACCTTAACAGAAAAAAAAAGAAAAAAAAGAATAACTGACATGGTGTATACCTGATAAAGGGAACGCCATGAGTAAAAATGACGGATGGGCATGGTCATGAAACTATGAGAAAGTGAGTTTCGTGAAAATAAAAACCCGGGCATGGTGAAATCCTGAAAGGGCACCGTGAGTAAAAATGGAAGAATAAGGAAGAATAAGGGTGGACATGTGTGACGACCCAGACTTTTCCCGACCAGTTAGAAGGCATGGCGGGATGGGGAGGTTGGAGAAGAGGACAACACCAGCGAGTTGGAGAAGAGGCCATGACCGATGAGTTGGAGAAGAGACCAGCCCCTGTGAGTTGAAGAAGAGGTCAGCATCGGGTGATTTGGAAAAGAAGCCAGTGCCGGTGAGTTGGAGAAGAGGCCAGCGCCGAGTGAATTGGAGAAGAGGCTAGCACTGGTGAGTTGGAGAAGAGACCAGCGCCGGGTGAGTTGGAGAAGTGTCCAGCACCAGGTGAGTTGGAGAAGAGGCCAGCGCCAGGTGAGTTGGAGAAGAGGCCAACGCTGGGTGAGTTGGAGAAGAGGCCAGTGCTGGGTAAGTTGGAGAAGAGGCCAGCGCCAGATGAGTTGGAGAAGAGGCCAGCGCCAGATGAGTTGGAGAAGAGGCCAGCGTCGGCGAGTTGGAGGAGAGGCTAACGCCAAGTGAGTTGGAGTTGTGGCCAGTGCCGGCTATGTAGAGGGCCAGTGCCAACTGCATCTCTGACATGCATGAGTCAAATGTGACATTTGTTTAATGCATGCTGTTGAGAGTGCCACTCGTCCAAATTTTCAGCCCCCTTTGTGACACTTGGCCAGCCACCCCATACCCATGAGTACTTAAGCCACTCCTCTCACCCACGCCACTCACTCTTCCCTCATTTTCTCCTCTCTCTAAGACTTAAGGTGTGAAGAAGTGAATGGTGGAGGGCAGCCATCGTTGGGTAGGTGAGACCTGTGAGGAGAGGATTGGAGAACGCCGCTATGTTACTCATGTAAGTGGATCCATTACCCTTGTATTGTAGTCATGGGAATGAATGGAAACTTAGGCATGTGAATGAACAATATAAGTGTATGTGATGTAGAAAAACCTTACCCCCTTTTGCAATGAAATTTGGGGATTTTGTTCTATGATAATGATGAATGTGAGAATGGATGCATGATTCTTAGATTATGTAAGAAATGCATGTTATGTGTGTTCACATTGTGAGAGAATGGATGTTATCATGTTCTTCATTATGAAATGATGGTTATGGAATGCATTCTTGAGACATGTTAAAAAAAACCATGCAATCTTGAACAATTGATCTCAAACCACCCCCATTGGAAATATTTATGAATCTATTTTAATGTTTATATTTTCATCTTGTCTTGATTCTTCATATATAAAAAGTTATATTTCGAAATGTGAAGGTATGTCACTGTGGACAGTTTTAACAAAAGCACAGATTTAATATCTCTGATGTTACTGAGTTTAACTAACAAAAAATTATCCATTTCTATCAAAACCACTGCCATTGGAACTTTTTTTGAGTTAGCATCAATTCACATGTTGAGCACTTTTTGAAAGTCCTTAAGAAAATGAAGTTATGTTCCAACATATGAAGGTATGTCACTATTGACTGTTTCTTGAATTTTTCATTTATACCACTATGGTCACTAATTTCAACTAATCAAACGATGCCCATTTTTGGCCAAACCACATCCATTTGAAAGATATTTGAATAGGATAAAATGAAAGTTATACTTTGTTTTATGAAGGTATGTCGCAGTGGGCAGTATTAATAGAATTTAGAACTGTCACCTAAATTGGCCCAAACTTTTGAACAACCAAATGGTGTCCAAATGCTTCTAAGTTGGTCTTGTTGGAAATATTAATGTATTGACTCGAACTTTTATTTTGAAACAACCTTAAAATTTTTCACGGTTCGAAAGCTATAGTGATGTGAAGCAGGGTACTCTGTCACTCTGTGATACTGATACAGATATTCCATGACATTGATACTGTAAAAAGGCAATACCGATACTATTATTCTGTGATATTGATACTATCACTCTGCGATATTGACATTGAAATCCTATGATATTGATACTGACATACTGCATTACTGTGAATATGACACTGGTATTCTGTTATATGAATATTGATATATATGTCCGCTATGCAATGGGTTCTTAATTGGTAGTGAATATTCTGACTCTGTTATATGGAAACTGTTACTCTGTGACTTTTGGCCACTACGCAATGGGTTCTCCATTGGTAGTGGGTATTCTGAATTCTGTCATATGCATTCTGTTATGTGTGATTTCTAGCCACTACGCAATGGGTCCTCCATTGGTAGTGGATATTCTGATTTATGTTACATGAATTCTATTATTCTGAGATCTCTGGCCACTACGCAATGGGTCCTCCATTAGTAGTGGATATTTCTGATTTTGTTATATGAATTCTATCATTCTGTGATTTCTGACCACCATGCAATGGGTCCTCCATTGGTAGTGGATATTTTTGATTGGGGTCCTCCATTGATAGTAGGGTATTTTGTACCTCAACTCGAGCGGAGTCGAGATGTGACTATTTATTACTAGGAGGGTTGTGCCCCCCGCATTGTTTTAGGCACTACGCATTGGGTCCTCTAATGGTAGTGTAATGCCCTCTCATCTAAGGCACAAGTGAGGATCGTGACTTGCAAGGCCTCAGCCTATTGAAAACCCCAAAGCGTGCTGGAGATGTGTGCATGAGTGAGGACATTACGAAGTAGATTTACCTACTTGCCATTGTCCTCCCTCCTAAATAAGGGTAGAAGTCCCAAGTTCAGGATTGGCTTAGCCTGATCAATGTGGCTTCGACTTCAGAAGTAGCTTTATCTGTTTTGCGTATTTGAATTATGTAGTCTGTAAGGATATCTGTTTTGCTTATCTGAATTTTTATTCTGTAAGGACATCTATTTTGCTTATCTGAATTCTGTATTTTATAAGGATATTTGTTCTGCTTATTTGAATTCTGTATTATGTAAGGATATATGTTATGTCTATTTGAATTCTATATTCTGTAACGATATCTGTTCTGCTTATATGAATTAAAAATGCGATTTCTATTGAACTACAAGAATGTTATCATGTATATATTGTTAGTCAGAAATGCAAGGGTAGTGATCTGCTTACTGCGCTTTTAACTCATTCCATCTAAATTTCATAACTATAGAGTGAAGGGTGGTGGCAGCTTTGTTTAAGGTGGGTGGCAGTTTGAGGGCTTGAAGTCTGACATTAAGAAGTTTGAGAAGCCACCTTATGAAGACTTCCACAGTATGTTTTAGTGACTACAACAACATGGTGTATACTTCATTTTGTGTATTTTTGGGCCAGTAGTGCCTTAAAGAATTATAAAGATTTTTGATTTGGGATAATTAAAATGGCTGTTCTTTTTACGCTTGATAATTTTTGATGAATGAATTTATTGTAGTTTTCTTTCGTGATTCGCTCTCGATTCCGTGTTTTTATGCGTTGAGCCACTCCTACCTTAGTGACATTTGCGACCTCCGGTCGCGATCCCACGCTCTGTCTCCCATCACCAGGAGTTAGGGAGTGACAACATGGCTATAAGGTCATGGGTAAAAGAGCCCCGAATAAAAGGAGGTAGGTAAAAACCATCTCTACAGCACCACTTTCCAAGTCCAAGTGAAAACCCACAAAGGGCGCTTTGATCAATAAGCAGGTTGAGGCATTGCACCTCTCATGGACGGCTTCAGCCAACATTCAAAAGAAAAATCCCTGGATACCAGGGCCTAAAAAGATGAGCATCAAGGAAATATTTTGACAACTTTGTCCATTTGCAAAAGGACTCGAAGGACAGAAGACTCGCCAAGAAGGCAAGACAAGTTTCATGAAGAAGAGCACCATTCCCAAGAGGGCACTAACGCACTCCAATATGCTGAAGGTGCCTCAATAAAGCTAAGTCAGTCAAACCTTGGACCTGTTATGTAGCAATCAGGATTGAGCCACTAGGGGTCTCCTCAGACGAAGAAGAGAGGTATCCTGATTGTGGAAACTGCTAGCAGTAGGCAGGGTTGTGCCCACAGTTGGTCACCTTAACAAAACGAAGCCAAGGAAAATTTGGTGCGAAAAGCAAACGGTCGCCAACAGAAGGCCCTTCAACAAACCATCTAAAACAAACAATGAAACAAAGAAACCCAGACTAAATGGGAAAAATGCACTTAAGCATGGGACTTGACTGCCAGATGGGCCTAATTCTGACCAACGAGGATCGTACAAAATCCACAGCTGTCAGAATCTCAAATAGTTCCTTGAGGTTGAGGACTTCAACAGGATCTCTGAAAAGTCTCTTCTCCCCCAAAGTCTCTACAGATGGACCTGCACCATGCATCAAAATGTCTAAGCATCCTAGTTACAGCATTGCGTGGATATCTCCTCGGCGTTCATGTAGTCCTATGGCTAGGAAGAAAACAAGGAATAAAGCCGAAGGAAATTTTATGAATGTTGTCCTTATCGCTTCTCCCAAAGAACAACATTCTACAGGGAAAGCTGTTTGAAGACATTTTTCAGCACCTTGGGTCCCCGATGCGGAATAAAAGAGAAGCCGGCCAATAAAGCCCCGACTTACAATGGAATTTTTTACAGTCTCAGAATTTCCCCATAATGGATGAAAATATTCTTAAGCACTTCAAAAGGTTACCTGCCAAGTTTTTTCACAATCCGACACGTCTAAGGTAGTGCAGACGAAGAAACAGTTTCAAAAAAATCAGACTTTAGCACCTTGAAATGGACCTTGTAACTAAAACTCTATTTTTGGAGGTCAAATGGCTGTGGGACCACCGTCATTGGATCTGGCACGGTCAAAAACCCTTAAGGGTCGAGTTTTGGCTTAAACAGACGTTCCAAGACAAAGTTATGGCTGAAACACTAAAATGGGTAGACCGAACACTACTCCCGTGTGGCACTAGACCACTAGAAACCACTTTGGTTCCCCCCCGGTCAAGGGAACAGGTCAACAAGGTCTACCCCTAGAAGATTGCATTGTGCCAATGATCAAGAAAAAAAATATGATCGAGAGATAATAAACACGTCTTAGCAAGGATTCGTCAGAGGATCTATGACGTTAAAGTTTTCTGAATGTTGCACTTCTCGCTTCTCGAAGTGCAACATTCGGTGGGGCAAGTTGTTTTACATGCGAATAAGGAGAGAGCTGGTGACAGTCTGGTCTCACGAGTTCACGAAACACCCGCAAGCCAGGATCATGCCAAAAAATAAAGCCTCCAACCTAGTGACTTGGGTGCGGTGCCCTTGCACCAAAGAAGGACCCTCCACTATAGCCCTATGATAGTGGCTGCAATAGGGCACCAGACCATCGCCAATGTGCTCAAAACATAGAAAAATCCTCGAGGACCAAATTTGGGCTCAATCGGACCCCCTATAAGGGTCTATGCTCATGCAGCGTCGCAACTCATGGGTGTTACCATAGAACGATGAGGCTTCACCAAACCAGTCTCGGAAATGGGCACTGCGACAACGTTTTCTAGCAGCAATTTCTCTAACCCATTGCATCATCCCCTGAAATTCGATAGAGCTCAAATGTTGACAGGTTATAGATCACGCCAGCCCCGTCATTTTGCCCCAAGGCACTCTCTGTGGCGTGACCGGGAACCCCTGTTTCTCTAAAGAGGAAAGCAGCCAAAGAAACCAGGACCAAAAATTTTCATCAGACTCCGGATTCGATTAAGAATAACTCAAAATCAAGGCCATGGATTGACGCAAGGAAGAGTTCGAAAGAACAACCTCACACAAAGCTACATTCTGGTATGAATCTTGCATTCAATCTCTTGTTTAATGGATGCAAGTCCTCTGGTTGCCAAAGAAGCAAATCCAATTGGTTGCTGGAATCCCTTTCTTCGGTAACCTTCCAAAATAACTAATGACGCAAATCTGCACCAAATCGACCCCAACTTGGTGCAAAATGACTGCAACGACCTCCTCTTTGACTTGCAAGCAGACCCAGGAGCTAAACGATGTTGCTCGGAGATGCATCAGTAAACAAAGTTCACAAAACTGGCCGAAATTACACCCCGGGGAAGAAGGCTACCCCAACACTATTGAAGGGCATCAAAATGCTCGCAATCGAAAGAAGAACGAAGATATGCTGTTGAAAAGGCTGAACAGTTGCAGTTGTAGGACTAGCTTCCAAGGTCTTCCCATTGCAGAGCAGCCTGCATGCAGGGACGGTCTTATCATTTGCGAAAAATATCGCAGGGATATTTTGGTCATTTGTGCCTAAATTTGGATTTTTTTTCAATTTCTTTAATTGTAATTAAGCTTGGCTTTTGAGCATTCACCCCTGTTTGGTGAATCCTCAATATAAGAAAGCTTAGCTCATTTGTAAAAGGGTCCAGAAAATCGCTCCAAAATGTCCCCTTTTTGGAATCTCCGATACCCCAAAGGTAAGAATCGAGGCTAGATTATTCTTAGCTTGTCTTATTTTGTGAGCCCCTAGTCAATTTAGGAGAGGAGAGAGGAAGAGAGAGAAAACTTTGAGAATGAGGGTACCTCTGAGTGTGTGGTCCCATAGACATCCCAGTCACGTGGGTCATCTCATTTCTCTCAAGCCGAGTCATTCCTTCTCTCTCTCTCTCCTCCTCCCACTTCCGCACGCGTGACCCCATCTGCACGGTAGCCCGTAGAAGTGTGCTAACCTGCAGGCCTCTACCCTTGACCTCTACCCACATCCCTTTTAGTGACGAACAAATCCTTCCGAAAGGGAACCCAAGGAGGAGAGACATCAGGATCCTATCCCGACAGCATGGAGAAAATGAAAGGAGAGAGTGACTAAGAACCTGAGGAGGGCTCTCGTCCATGCTAACGCACAGCTGGAGGGCATCATAATTGTTCTAAGAGAGACATCCACCCGGGCTTGTCCTTGAACCCTCAAGCGACGAAAGAGCGATTCGCACTCCAGTCTCAAAAATCTCTCTCACTGTCGGTTTCCTATCTACAAGCAAGAGGGCCCCTGTATCCACCACGTGCTGGACCTTTGCAGTTGTTCGAGAGAGGGTTTCTTCACCCACAAGTGGAGGGAATCCAGGACCCCACAGACATCATTATGGCCGGTTCAGAAGTGTCTCACTTGGCTTATTTCTTCTTACCTGCAAACACACACACACATTAGAATACAAACAACTGAGTCCGAGGACCCCACCTTACCATAGGGTGAGCGCACATGTGCATGTGTACTTGAAGAAAAATGGAAAATAACATGATGGAGTTAGTGTCAATTTGACAGCCTTATAGCGTCTCCTTGACAAGGGAATCTTAGTACATATAATACAATAAAGCAGGAAAGAAAAGGATGCGATAGAGAGGGTGTGAGAGAAAAGAAGAAATTAAGAGAGAAAGAATGATTTAAGGCTGATATGCTTTTCACCCAATAGCTTAAAGAGAAGAGAAAGAAAGGAATCAGAGGTTGATTTACTTTTCACCCAGTACTCCAAAGAAATAAAGAAGAAATTGAAGGTCGTTCTGCCTTTCACCCAGTACTCCAAAGAAAAGAGAAAAATACTAAAGGCCGGTCTGCTTTTCACCCAGTAGTCCAGAGAAATAAAGAAAGAAGAAATTGAAGGCTGATCTGGTTTTCACCCAATACTTCAGAGGTAATTTGTATTTTGGAAACGAAAGAGAAAAGAGAGACGAAGGCTGGTTTGGCTTTCACCCAGCACTTCAGAGATAAAATGCATTTTTTATTGAGAAGGGGGAAAAGAGAAATGAAGGCTGATTTGTTTTTCATCTAGACCCTTTAGAGATGGAGAAAAAGAACTGTTTACTTTTAGAGAAAGGAAAGGGAAAGGAGATGAAAGAAGGTGAAAGAGAGATAAGAAGTTCAACCAGGCAACTAAACTGGCACAGTGGCAAGATTGGCGCAGCGGCTGGTCTGGTGTGGTAGGTAGACGAACACGGTAACTAGACCGGCATGACGACTAGGCTGCTCGACAATAAGACTGGCACGATGACTAGTCTGACACAGTGGTTGGTCTGACACGATAGTTAGACGGGCACGGTAACTAGACCAGCATGACGACTAGGTTGCTCATTGACAAGACTAACCCGATAACACAAGACTCAGCCTACCCTCTGGTCAAACAAGAAAAGGAGAGAGAAAAGAGAAAGAAGATAGTGATCGTGCTCGACAGTACGCACTGCCGTGTAAAATAAAGAGAGAAAGAAAGAAAAAGATGTCACGCTCGGTAGTGTGTACTGCCGCACAAGACAAGAAGAAAATAGAAGAGAAAGAGTCACACTCAATAGTATGCACTGCCGTGCTAGACTTAAGGAAGAGAGAAGAGAGGGAGTCACGCTCGGTATTATTCACTGTCGTGTGAGATAGAGAGAAAAGAGAAGGGAGAGAGTCCCGCTTGGCAGTGTTCACTATCGTGCATGACAAAGAGAAAAGAGAAGAGAGAGAAGATCGTGCTCGACTATGCACTACCGTGCGAGGCAGTAGAAAGAAAGAAGAGAGAGAAGGTCATGCTCTGCAATATTCACTACTGTGTAAGATAGAGAGAAAAGAGAAGAGAGAGAAGATTACGCTCAACAGCATGCACTATCGTGTGAGATAAAAGAAAGAAAGAAGAGAGAGAAGGTCATGCTTGACAGTGTTCATTGTCAGCACGACAAAAGAAAAAAAGAAGAAAGAGAAAAAGGAAAGAGAGAGAAAGGAAAGAAGAAGAGAGAGAAAGGAAAGAATAAGAGAGAGAAAGAAAAGAATAAGAGAGAGAATGGAAAGAAGAAGAGAGAAAAAGGAAAGAATAAGAGAGAGAAAGGAAAGAAAAAGAAAAAGAAAGGAAAGAAGAGAAAGAAGAGAGAGAAAGTCGTGCTTAACAGTATTAACTAATGTGCATGATAAAAGAAGGAAAGAATAGAAGAGAAAGAAAGAAGAGAGAGGAAGAAGAGAGGAAGAAGAGCGAGGAAGAAGAGAGAGAAGGAAGGAAGAGAAATAAGAGAGAAAGAAGAGAGAAAGAAGAGAGAAAGAAGAGAGAGAAAAAGAGAGAGGAAGAAGAGAGAGGAGAGAGAAAGTTACCTTTGAGGCTTAAGGGTACCTATCCAAATTTTCTCTCTCCTCTCTCTCTCTCCAAGCCATGACCCAAAACTCAAGCAAAAGGGAATTTTTTATGGATAAAAGAGAGGTCTTTTACATGTAGATGGCACGTTCTTTTATAGAAGTGGGGCTCAAACATGGGTAGATGATAAATATCTAATCTAATTGATGGAAATTAACAATTAAATGAATTAAAGGAAATTAAAAAAATGGGGCAAAATGATGATTTTTCCCCTGCATCAACAATCCATGAAACTCCAAATAGGTCCCTATAATGGCCATACAATCTTCACGATATTCTAGGATTCGTTCGAGATCCTTCTGGTCTTCATCTAGTCAAAAGACTATTCTTTTCTTGATCAGTTCGAGAAGACGATCGTTTTGATACCCTTTTCGAACCATGGATCGGACTCTCGGGCCATGATCATGATGCGATAAAAACATGAGAAAATGTGCAATCTTAGTTTTAAGATTCAGCCTGTCAAAAAAATTCCAAAGCAAGAAATTTCCAGCAGCACGTCTCCTCGATTAAATGGCCATATCACGACGCTCGCATGTTGGATCGTCCTCAAGCTAGGGTCGTTACGAGCACGAGGTCAGAGGCATCATCTAAGCCAAACCTCAGATGTGTTGGACGGTCAGATTTGATGCACGGTGAGTCCGAAGTTGCTGTAGTTCTGACCACCGGAATCCAAACACTGGCCAAAGTTTCCCAATTTGGAAAATGGTCATTCGAGCACCAAATCGAGCTGTTCTTTTTGTAAAACGATCGGGAAAACATGTTCGACACTCTACAACAAAGAAACCGACAAAAAAAACTTCAATATGCTATTGGAATGAGATCTGAATGTCCCTCCTTCCTGGTCGCCCTTTCAAAGGGGATCTGCTGGCCGCTAAAGGGGGTGTGGAGAAACCCGAGAGATGAGACCCACAGGTTCACTTGTGTCCAGGGGTTCGCGGATGGGGCACGAGCAGCCACATGGATGGGGGTCACGCGTGCGAAGGTGAGAGTAAGAGAGAGAGAGAGAGAGAGAGAGAGAGAGAGAGAGAGAGAGAGAGAAGAAGAAGAGACGACGTACTACGAGAGGAGGTAGGTACGGTACGACCGACGACGGTACGGTCGGTACGACGCCGACCGACGACGTACGTCGTAAC
>NW_006497091.1:1372392-1443211 GCF_000471905.2 Amborella trichopoda
GACGAGAGCGAGAGCGCGAGCGAGCGAGCGAGCGAGAGCGAGAGAGCGAGAGAGAGAGAGGAGAGAGNGAGGAAGAGAGAGAGAGAGAGGAGAGAGAGAGAGAGAGAAGAAATGACTCGACTCAAGAGAGGTGGGGTGACCCGCACGACTGGGGTGCCCATGGAACCGCGCACTCAAGGGTATCCTCATCCTCTCAATGTTTTCTCTCTGCCTTTCTCTCACCTCTCCCATGGAGACCGAGGACTCACAAAGACAAGCTCACAAGTGAAATCTAACGTTGATACTTCCCAGCCTTTAGGGGTATTGCGACTTGAAAAGAGGGGATTGTGGAGTCCTCTTATAAGTGAGCTAAGCATGCTTAAATAGAGGATTCACCAAACAAAGGTGAATTCTCAAAATTCACTCTTAATTATAATTAAAAAAATTGAAAACAAATCCAAAAATGAGGCACAAATGACCAAAATGTCCATTTGATCTTTTGTCCAAATGATGAGACCGTCCCTACATGCAGGTTGTTCCACCATGGGAAGATTTGGAAGCTAGCCCTGCAACTTGCGGCAACTGTTCAGCTATTTCAGCAACATATCTCTGTTAATCTCAGGATTGTGAGCATTTTGATGCCCTTCAATCGTACTGTGGTGGCCTTTTTCCTCGCGCTGAAAGTTTGACCGTTTTTGTGAACTTTGTTTGTCGATGTATCTTTGAGCTGCGCCGTTTTAGCTCCTGGCTCTGATTTTAAGTCAGAGAGGAGGCTGCTGTAGTCGTTTTACAACAAGTTTGGGCTGATTTAGTTTAAATTTGTACCTTTTCCTAATTTGGAAGGTTGACAGAGAAAGGGATTCCGGCAACCTGTTGGATTCGCTTCTTTGGTTTCCTGAGGACTTGCATTCATCAAACCACGATTGGAATGCAAGAGTTGTAACATAATGTAGCTCCTTGCGATGTGGTTCTGTTGAAGTCCTCCTTGCGTTAATTCACAACTTGGATGTTGACTTATGCTTCTTAATTTTGAGCTTGCTGAACCCTGTTTTTTCCTTGGTTTCTCTGGCCACCTTTCTCTTCAGAGAAATGGGGGTTCTTGGTCACGCCAAAGTGTGTGCCATAGGTCAAAATGACAGGGCTGGCGTGATCTGGAACATGTCAACATTTGAGCTCTATCCGCTTTCAGAGGAAGGCGTGGTGGGTTAGCAGAGTTATTGCTGGAAAACATTGTAGAAGTCCCCTTTTTCGGGATAAGTTTGGTGAAGTCGCACCGCGCTATGGTAAAACCCATGAGTTGCGTGGCTGCATGAGCGTAGACCTCTTTAGGGATGTCCGATTGAACCCAAATTTTTGACGTTCTGAGCTCAATGACGGTGGTCTGGTCCCCTATTACAACCGTTAGCATAGGGCTACAGTGAAGGGTCCTTCCTTTCTGCACAATCTTAGTCTGTGGGTGTTTGATAAACTCGATAGACCAGACTGTTGCCGGCTCTCTCCTTATTCGCATGGGTTGATGGAAGTACGTCAAAAATGATGTATAACAACTTGCCCCACTGGATGTAGCGCTTCGAGAGAAGCAAGAAGTGCAACCTTCGAAAAAATTTAATGTCGTAGCTTCTCTGACGAATCCTCACCAGTGTTTATTGTGTCTCGATCAATATTTTTTTTCTTGATCACCTGCACAAGGCAATCCTTGAGTGGTAGACCTTGTTGAGCTTTTTCCTTGACTCGCGGGTGATCAAAGTGGCTTCTAGTGGTCTGGTGCGTTGTTTAGGTTCTCCGGGTTCTGCTAGAATTTGTCTTTTTTTTGGGCGATCGCATTGATATTTTACTTTTGGTGGGCTTAAATGTGAACTCCTGATGTTCTAACCAGTGGGGGCCCTTTTTGTGAGCTCTATCCCATTCTGGATGGGGAGATACTTTCATTGGAGTTGGTGGGGGCCCTTCTTGTGAGCTTTATCCCTATCCAAACAACAACACCAGGAGCGAACAAGGTACCTCTTGGCTTACATCCTACAGGTCCAGCTGGGGGTGTCCCGAATTACACAGACATGAAAGGAGGATGGCCTTCGAGGTGGTCCCATTTTAGGGGACTTCACCCTGGATGCTTGAAACTAGATGGTGAAAGAAAAGGCAGGCAAGGTACCTCTTTGGCTTACGTCTTACTAGTTCAGTTGAGGGTCTCTCGAATTACCCATACTCGGTAGGCGGATGGCCTTTGAGGTGGTCCCATTTTAGGGGACTTCACCCTAGATGCTTGAGTTTGATAAGAAGAACGACAGGTAAACTACATCTTTGATTTACGTCCTACTGGTCCACTTGATGGTCTCCCTAATTACCCAGATAGGAGGATGACCTCTGAAGCGGTCCAATTTTGGGGGACCACCCTGACTGCAAGAGTTTGATGGAAGAGAAGAGATGGAGATGAATTTTATTTTTTGATGTGACGGCACTAAGGTCATGGATAAAAGGGGTGGCACTGGGGCATTAAGGCTCTGGTGCCGAAAATAAGGAGGCGGCACTAAGGCCCGTGATAAAAGGGTGGCACTGGGGAACTAAGGCTCTGGTGCAGAAAATAAGGAGGTGGCACTAAGGCCATGATAAAAAAAGGTGACACTGGGGCTGAAAATCTTGTTTGAAAGGCACTAGGGCCTGGAATTTTTGAAGGCATTGGGGCCCAAATATTATCTTGAAGGCACTGAAGCTCGAATTTTTTTGAAAGGCACTGGGGCTTAGATTTTTTGAAAGGCATTGGGGCTGGAATTTGTTTTGGAAGGCATTGGGGCCAAAAATGGTTTTGGAAGGCCCTAGGGCTCGGACTATTTTTTGGAAGGCACTGGGGACTTAATTTTTTTGAAGGCATTGGGGCTTGGACATTTTGAAAGCATTAGGGCCCAGATTTTTTTGGATGGCACTGGGGCCTGAATTTTTTAGAAGGCACTGGGGCCTAGATTTTTTGGAAGGCATTGGAGCCTGGATTTTTTTGAAAGGCACTGGGGCCTGGATTTTTTTTGGAAGTCATTGGGGCCCGAAATTCTTAGGAAGGCACTAGGGTTGTAATTTGTTCTGGAAGGTACTGGTGTAGAATTTTTTTTTTTGAGGGCACTGGGGCCCGGGCTTTTTTTTTGAAGGCATTGGGGCCTAGATTTTTATGAAGGCGCTGGAGCCTTGACATTTTTGAAGGCATTGGGGCCTAAATTTTTTTTGGAAGGCACTGGGGCTCAGAATGAGGAGGTTTCGCCTGAAGGCGGAAAAAAGGAGGCTCGGTCCAAGCGTCCTGTGTGGTTTTCACTTGAACCGAGGGGATATTGTGCTAGAAGAGTGGTTTTCACCATATCCTTTATTGGGGCACTTTTACCTGTGACTTCAAGGTCATGTCCACCCGTTTGTTTCACTCTTACTCATGGTGCCCTTTGTGAGTTTTTGCTATGCCAAGATTTTTTCTCAGGACTCTGTTACTCATGTCTTCGTGGTCATGCCCTCTTGTCATTTTTATTCATGGTGCCCTTTGAGGGTTTTCACCAGGCCCCTATTTTTTTTTGTTGGGCAATTTTACACAGCCTTTTTTTTAGCTATGTCCGCCTGAAGCTCTTTTACTTTTACTCACAATTGTTGCCATCTCTTTTACTTTTACTCACAATTGTTGCCATCTCTTTTACTTTTACTCACAATTGTTGTCATCGCACCACGCTTCTTTTTTTTTTCTTCTCTTTTTTTTTTTTGAGGGGAGGAGGTCACCAGTGTAGTGTGCTTAAGTGCCTCGATCTCACCCTTCAGGTGGGGATGACCTAATAGAACGTGTCTCAGGTTTCAAGGGAACCCGGGACTTGAGACTGCTCTCTCGGGAACCTTGTTAGGAAAAAAGGGCATGTATACCAACCGATGTGAGAGGAAATTTAATGTGAGGCAGAACGTACCTCACTTGGGTCCGTGACTCACTCGAGCTGACTCACATGGACACCCTCTTAGATCACGTCGGAAAGCCCCCAGTTCTACAAGTAGTTCGAAATCCCCTCCCTTGTCATGTACTCTCTTGTTTCTGCAATCATACACATGAAGTTAATTTTAAGAGACAAGTGGGTCAAGGGACCCCACCTTGTCTTTAGACGAATGCACACGGGCATGCGCATTCAAAAGAAGAAAGGGATGGAATGAGATGAAGATTTGGGGTGATAAGAGAAGAAGAAAGAGAGAATAGAGGAAAGGGGAAGAGAAGAATTTGACCAAGTGGCTTGACTAACACAGTAACTAGACCAGTAAGTGATTTACTCAGCGTGGTAGCAACATGGGCATAGTGACTCAGATCGGCATGGCGGCAGTACTGCTCGACGATAGAATGATCACTGACCAGTCCTGATACAATGGCCAGCCTGTCGTGGTAGCTAGACGCCCACGGTAACTCAGACCAGTACAACGGCAATACTGCTCAACGATGGGACTACCATGATAGTGCTTATCTTAACCTTCCGTGGTCAAACGAAAGAGGAAGAAAAGAGAAGAGAGAGAGGTGAAAAGAAGGGAATAAAAGAGAGGAGGAAAGAGAAGAAAAAGAAAGGAATAGAGGAGCGAAGAAAGCAGAGGAAGAAGAGGAGGAAGAAGATAGAGAGGGGAGAAGAGAGACAAGGAATAGAGAGAAGGAAGAGAGAGAAGAAAGAAGTAAGAATAGAGAGAAAGAAGAGAGAAATGAAATGGACAATGATGAGGTTCCACCATCCATGACAAAAGAGAAAGGAAGGGAAGGGAACAATGATGGCAATGAGTTTCCACCGTCCATGGTAGAGGAGAGAGAAAACATGGATAGTGATGAGTTTCCACTGTCAATGACAGAGGAGAGAAGGGACGAGAAAACACGAAAGGTGATGAGGTTTCACCATCCATGATAGAGGAGAGAGAAAACATGGATGATGATGAGGTTCTGCTGCTCATGAAAGAGGAGAGAGAAGGGAAAAGAAACACAGAAGGTGATGAGGTTTTACCTTCCATAACAGAGGAGAGAGAAAATATGGATGACGATGAGGTTCTGTCGCCCATGATAGAGGAGAGAGAAAATATGGACGACGATGAGGTTTTGCCATCCATGACATAGAAGAAAAAAGAAGAAAAGAAAACATGGATGGTGATGAGGTTCCGTCGTCCATGATAGAGGAGATAAAAAGAGGGAAGAAAACATGGACGGCAATGAGGTTTCGCCGTCCATGACATATGGGAAAGAAAGTAGAAAAAAACATGGACGACAATGAGGTTCCGCTGTCCATGACATAGGGGAGAGAGTAGAAGAAAACATGGACAACGATGGTTCCGCCATCCATGACAAGGGAAGACAAACTAGAAGAGAACATGGACGACGATGAGGTTCTGCCGTCCATGACATAAGGGAGAGAAAGTAAAAGAAATATGGATGGCGATGAGGTTTGACTTCCATGATAGAGGGAAAGAGACAGGGAAACTTGGTCAGAGGCCCGACTTACCACTTGGGTTAAGGCTTAGCTCACTGTTTATGTTCCAACAGTAGGAGGACATCATACCTGACGATAGACTCCACCATGCATGAATGGAGAAGAGAGAGAAAGAAGAGAATAGGGAGAAAGAAGGAAGAGAGAGATTAGGAAAGAGATGAAAGAGAAAGGAAAGATAGAGGAGAGAGAAGGAAAGTGATTAAAGAAGAACAAGAAAGTGAAAGGAAAGAGAAAAAAGAGAGAGAAGAGAGGAGGAGAGAAAAGATAGACAAGAAGAGAAGAGAGAAAGAGATAGATGAGAAGAGGAGAGAGAAAGATATAGATGAGAAGAGATGATAGAAAGAGAGATAAGGGAAGAGAAGAGAGAAAAATACAGACGATAAGAGCAAAGAGAAAAAGATAGATGAGAAGAGAAGAGAGAAAGAGAGATAAGGGAGAAAGAAAGAGAGAGGAAAGAGATGAGAGGAGGTGAGAGAAAGTTACCTTCACCAAACAATACCAAAATTTTTTCTCTCTCCTCTCTCTCTCTCTCGAAGATGTGCCCACAATTTCAATATGAAACTCTCAAATTTTATTCATGAGATTAAAAACGGAGGGGGTCCTTTTACAATTAGGTTTAGCATGTATTTATTGAATTGGGCCCAAACATGGGTGGATGCCCAAAATCTAGCCTAACTGATAATAGTTACAATTTATTTTAATTTAAGAAAGATCTAAAAATGAGTGCAAAAGGACAATTTTTCCCCTGCTCAACAATACGTGAAAATCCACAATAGTCCCTGCTGCTGCCCTAGAACATGCGTGACCTTCCATGGATGATTCAGGGTTGCTCCAACTTCCGTTTGGTTAAAAGATGATTGCCTTCTTGTCAGGCTCGCATGATGATCGATTTGATACTAACTTCGAGCCATGAAACGTGTTTTTAGGGCACTATCATGTGACTCAAAATTCGTATAGACCTTGAAAACTTTTGATCGATAATGTGCTTGTTTCTTGATGATTTTCTTTGTTTTCTTCACTGAATTTCACTAAGCCACGATCGCATTGTAACAAACGCAGCTCGATTTCGTATCCGGACGAAGATTTCGTTGTCTTGCGTTTTTGGCCGGATCTTGAAATCTGGAAGTTAGAATCTGCAACAACTTTGATTCCTTCATGTTCTGAATCCAACAATTCATTGTATGTTGGGTATAGATCAAACAAAGCCTCGGAACTTACATACATAATGCAATTGGTTTCGCGTCGATCGGGTACGCGAGCGCCGTGATAGGGCTGCTCGAGCCAGGCATGTTGTTGCTAAGTTTTTTGCAACTGTCTTCACCATTTTCCAACTTCTCTCTAATTTTTCTCCTTACTAGAGCATTATCATAGGGGTGTGCCACATATCAAAATGCACATCTTGACGACACGAACACACTCACAAAATTTGAGCACGATCCGACTCCTAACGATTGAGATAGGGGTCTCCAAAGTTGCTGCTCGTGACTGTACAAATTAGTCTCCCTTAATGGAGATTGGTACAGGGAGGCCGCATGGGAATCATGTGCGGTTACCCCTTTTTAATGTTTCACCCATAACTTTGTCCTTGGATGTCCGTTTAAGCTGATACTTGACTTATAGGGGTTTTTGACCGTGTCGGATCCAATGGCGGTGGTCCCACCGCTTTTGACCCACCGAAAATAGAGTTCTAATTATGGGATCCATTTCATTGTGCTAGAGGCTCATTTTTCTAAAATTGTTTCTTTGTCTGCATTGCCTTTGACATGTCGTGTTGCAACGAAACTTGGCAGACGACCTTTTGGAGTGCTTAGTACGATTTTGACCCATTCTGGGGAAATTATGAGGCTGTCAGAAATTCCATTGTATATCAGAGCTTTATTGATCGGCTTCTCTTTTATTCAGCATTGGGGACCCACGATATTGAAAAATGTCTTTGAGAGAAGCGAGAAGGACAACATTCAAAAATTTCCTTCGGTTTTATTACTTTTTTCTTTCTAGCCACATGACCACGTCAACACCGAGGAGATCCATGCAATACTGTAATTAAGATGCTCAGAAATTTGGATGCAATGCATAGGTCCATCCATGGAGACTTAGGGGGAGAAAACAGTTTTGAGGCATCCTATCAAAGTCCTCACCTTCACATGGACTGTTTGTGATACTGACAACTGAGGATTTTGTACGGACCTAATTTGTCAGAATTAGGCCCATCTGGTGTTGATGTGCCATGCTTAAGGTAATTTTTCCCATTTAATCTGGGTTTCTTTGTTTTTTTGTTTGTTCTGGATGGTCTGTTGAAGGGCCTTCTATTGGCGGCCGTCTACGTTTCGCACCAGATTTTGCTTGGCAGGCAGGATACCTTAGTTTATCTAGGTGACCAGCTGTGGGCACAACCCTGCTTACTGCTAGCAGTTTCAACAATCAGGATACCTCTCTTCTTTGTCTGAGGCGACCCCTGAGGGCTCAATCCTGTTGCTACATAACAGGTCCAAGGATTGGCTGACTTGGCTTTCTTGGGGCGTCTTCAACATCTTGTAGTGCTTTAGTAACCTCTTGGGAATGGTGCTCTTATTCGTGAGACTTGTCTTGCCTTCTTGACAAGTCTTCTGTCCTTCGAGTCATTTTTTTTGCAAAATGAACTCAGGCTGTCAGAATATTTCTTTGAATCTCATCTTTTTGGTCCTTGGTATCAGGGTACTCTGACACCAGGATTTTTCTTCTTGCACAGTGGCTGAAGCCGCCTATGAGGAGTGTGCTACAACAACCTACTTATTGCTCCAAGCATCCTTTACGGATTTTCACTTGGACTTGAGAAGTGACGCCGTAGAAACGGTTTTCACCAACGTCCTTTTATATAGGGTTCGTTTACCCATGACCTTTTGGTCATATTTACCCTTATTCTTCCAGTTTTACTCACGGTGCCCTTATGACTTTTCATCGTGCCTGGGTTTTCATTTTTAGGGAACTCTCTTACTCATGGTTTCGTGACCATGCCCATCAGTAATTTTTCATTTTTACTCTTGGCGTTCCCTTGTCTAGGTATACACCTTGCCCGTTATTCTTTTTTTTTGTGAAGGATTTTTTAGGGTCATGCCTTCAGAACCTGTGCGAAGCCTTTTAACGTCATGTGGCCAAGACGTGCACTATAGTTTAGAGTCATATAGCTGGACCATGGTGGAGATGAATGGCAGTCTGTGGGCAAATGGATGGAGAGAGTTGACCCACTAGCTGACGGAGAGTATGGATGGTGGGATGGCTCACCGTTTGTGAGCGAGGGTGAAACTCATTGGGGAATGATGAATAGTAATGAAGGAAGATGGATTTACTGGGGAGGTTAATGAAAGGTGATGCACGACACGAACGGGTCGGTTAGGGAAGGCATGCATGAAGACGCATGTAAAGGGCGTGTGCGCTTGTGTGGGGGCATGTTTAAGGGCATGCCTCCTAGACCTGTGCAAAGCAGTTTAACGTCGTGCGGCCAGATTGTGCACTATGGTTTTAAGATCATAGAGCTTGGACCATGGCTATGTAGTTTAAAGTCATGCAGCCAAGACCATCCATTTTAAGGTCGTGCAACTAAACCTCCGCTACAGTTTAAGGTCATATAGTTTGGACCATGGTGCTAAGCCTTTTAACGTCACGCGGCCTGGACGTGCACTATGGTTTAAGTTCATATAGCTTGGACCGTGGCTATGCAGTTTTATATCATGCGGCTAGGACATGCACTATGGTTTAAGGTCATATAGATTGGACTATGGCTATGCAATTTAAAGTCATGCAGCTAAGACCATGTAGTTTATGGTCGTCCAATTAGAGCTCCGCTACAGTTTAAGGTCATATAGTTTGGACGATGGTGCTATGCCTTTTAACGTCATGCGGCCAGGACGTGCACTATGGTTTAAAGTCATAGAGCTTGGACCGTGGCTGTGTCATGCGGTCAGGACATGTATTATGGTTTAAGGTCATATAGTTTGGACAATGGCTATGCAATTTAAAATCATGCAGCTAAGACCATACAATTTAAGATCGTGCAACTAGACCTCTACTATAGTTTAAGGTCGTATAGTTTGGACCATGGCTATGCAATTTAGGGTCATACAACACAGAGCATTGTGTGGATTGCCATATAGGTGAAGGTCCATGGGGGGCAATTTGACTCCCTGAGGCTAAAATGGTTAAGCCCATACACAAGCAAAGGGCTTAGATGAAGGTGGCGACCTGATGAGGATTAGCAAACAGAAGCAGACTTTACTGAGGATTAAGGGCAAGTGTGACTCCTTGGGGAAAATGATAAGACTCTATGGATAATAGGTTTATGGAAAGTGACCCGACTCCCTCGGGATAAGATGGGAAAGGGTCTAAGTGATGATAATGACTTGGTGTGAGATAGACCCACTGGGGATTGAAGAGGCAAGCATGCTTTTTTTTTGACATACACCTAACTCTACTAAGGATGATGGGTTGTGGCACATGTGTAACTCCACTGGGGATGTTGGCAGAACACTCACGGTGGTAATAGGGCTTAGAATTGCGTGGCACTAACATGGGAAGGAGTAACATGCACGACGGTAGCATTGACGCACACGGCACTAGCGCGGGCACAAATTACACAGACGGCGCTGGTCACAAGTTATACAGATGGTGCTGGTCACAAGTTACACAGACGACGCTGGTCACAAGTTACATAGATGATGCTGGTCACAAGTTACACATACGGTGCTGGTCATAAGTTACACAGACGGCGCTGGTCACAAGTTACACAGACGGTGCTGGTCACAGGTTACACAGAAGACGCTGCTCAAAAGTTTACACAAACGACACTGCTCACAAGTTACACACAGCGCTGGCCACAAGTTACACAGACGACGCTGGTCCACAAACGACGGTGACCTGTGTTTGGGCCTCGAGCCTTAGCCGACCAGGTCCAGCCCCTTGGCGTTTATCCTTCAGTGGCATGCTCGATGCTGGAGCACGAGCGGCGGTAGAGAATGAACAGAAGTAACCTAGATATAGGCTTCGGTTATGAGCCTGACCCAGTCAGCTCCATCACCATTTGGCCTTCAGGGACCTGGCTGGCATTTTCAGTTTGTTAGGGGTATCTCAGGGAAGTTTCACCTATATAAGGGGGGTAAACTCCTTTTTCACCATTATACCTTTGCATAAAAAAAAAAGGCTAAGGAATTTTTAGCAGCGTGAAAGAGAGAGCTCCCGGTGAGTATTCTGGGAAGAACATAAAGCTTACAGGCGAGGGTTTGTTGAAGGTAAAGAGATTTCCTATGTGAACTCCAGCGCGAAAGCAGGGTACTATTGGCAAGGGTCACAATTGATAGAATTGAGAAGAAGGTAGCTTGTCGAGGTCAACTAAGGTTCCGGCAGTGGTTCTGGAGTACCAGAGAAGTGAGAGAAAAGGGGTCACAGGGTGTTGCCAGTGCACTTCTGCTTGCCTCAGGGGGTTTTTTGGTGTCTTTCCACCATTGGGAAGGAGAGGGGAAGGTTGAATAGTGGGTTTCTGGCAAGAAAAGTGGTTTCCAGTGAGTAGCCGGAAGGTCACAGGGGAGTGAACAGTCATCGGTAATGAACGGTAACTGGGAGGTGAACAGTCGTGGGGAGACAAACGGTTACCGGCAACGAATGGTTACCAGAAGGTGAACAGTCATCGATGATGAACGGCCACCAGGAGGTGAACAGTCGCAGGGAGACGAAAGGTCACCGACAGCGAATGGTCACCGGAAGGTGAACAGTCACGGGGAGTCGAGGGGTCTTGAGGAGTTAAAAGGTCACCTGCAGCCGAAGGGACATGAGAACTGAAGGGTCACAGGGGGACGAAGGATCTTGAAGAAGTTGGATAATCACCGTCTGAAGCATTGCGAGCGAACACGCTCGATGATAGAAAACACAACCGGCGCTGAGCCTTGACAAACATAGCCAGCACAAGTGTTTGACAAACCTAGTGGGCACTGAGCTTTATTCAACACAAGTGGCGGTAGCTTTTGAGGACTCATCCGATGCTGGGCTTTGAAAAACACAGCCGGTGCTAGCTTTTGAGAACACAGCCGACGCTAGCCAGTACCTTTTCACACGTAGCGATAGTCAACGCCTTAGTGATTTTCACATGGAAGTGAGTCCTTAAGCTTTATATAATGACCAAGCCTTCTCGTAGAATCCCTGACATGAAAAATCTTTCAAGGGGAGGAGAGCTTAGCACAAATGATGTTACCAGGGGGAGTCTAGTCAGGGGTGAGCATATTTAGCTAACAGAACCAATATGCACACTAGAGTGGCCCCTCAGTGTCACCTTCATTACCAACTCAGTTCATTTTGAGGTTCCGGAAGGCAATGATGGTAATGTCAGTATTGAGGAAGGGGTGGCCCTTCTTCATTGCATGCATAGGAATGTGGCCTCTGATGCAAATTTTCCCACATTGGAGAAGAGAATGGTGAAGACCAAGGGGCTAATATGGTCTTCTGCTGACATTCAAGTGCAAGGGGAGCACCAATAATTAAAAGGGTACTCTTCCTAGACGATCAAGGTGTTGGGGCCGCAAAGAAGAATTCTTGAGCGTGCCTCCCTGTTAGCTGTTGTGCAGTGTTCACGCAGCTTTTATGACCGATGCTCAAATACTGTTAAGGTACTACTGGAGACATGGAGTCATGTTAGCAACACATGGCCCCTCGGTCGTAACTTCATCGGCAACCTTCTGCTGATCGGGGAAATGTATGATGAGTTCGTGCCTCAAAACTCAGTCACCTTTGGTGGTGCTCACCTAGGAGAAGAGGAACCACCTGCTGGTGTTTAGGACATCTTTGCGATTTATCAGCGGCTTCACTCTAAGTCCAGCAATGGTCGTGTGACCTTCACCGAGTGGGTGAAATTCTTTTACGGGGATTACCCCTAAGAGGCTGGTCCAATTATTTCAAGGAGAAAGGGAAAAGCAGCTGCAAAGGGAACACCTTCGGTTTATCAAGCACAGTTCAGTGACGACTGTGTCTTTTTAGCCTATTATTTAGCTCTATTTCTATGCAAGTTTGTTATTTCTAGAGGGGCAGAGGACATCCGTCCAGACATATTCTATGGAGGGGGGGCCAGTACGCCCTTGCTCAACCAGTCCTATGCAGCATCTATCATGGACTAGGAGCCATCTCGAGGGGGAAAGCCTAAAAAGGCAACGAAGGGGGTAATGACCTTATGGGGGGCGAAGCTTTCCTTGGGGAATTTAAGACACCATTCCCCATCCATTATGCGTATGGGTGGCTAAGGGCTTATTTCCTTGCCACCTATGTTAGAAGTCCTGGCACGGGGTAGAAAATGTGCCCTTTCTTGAGGACGATTGCCGGGCAGAAAGCTATCTTGCATAGCCCAAGGGAAGCACGAAAGTTATTTGGGAATGATTCCTCCAGTATGCATCAGGTCGCTTTTCCAGTCGGGGGCTTAATTGACCGCACCTTTATTGATGAACTGAGGAAGGAACTAGATGGTGCTTCCACAACCATTAAGGAGCTCATGTTTATTTTGAGTGTCAGAGGTGGGGTTTTAGCCTATCGTACCCCATTCATTACCAGACTTGAACGATATTTCCCCCATCGCTTTGCTCGTAAGGACAGACTTGATCAGAGTTGCCCCTTCTCTGTGTTCTTTGAGAAGCTTCATGACAGAGTGAACAGAGGGAGGAAGGAAGAGCTTGGGACACTTCGGGAATCATGGCGGCCAGAGCATATCAGCACCGCATGGTCCACATGTTTGGAGATGACTGAAATTTGCACATATGTGGTAACATTTTGACAGGAGGATGCAGGCAACTGAGGCCTATGCGAGCTAGTGGAGAATTACCTGCTGGGGTACTGGGATGCTGATCACCCCTAAAATGGGAGAACTATGATTGACACCAAGACACCAGGAAAAAGTGGATGCTCAGGATTCTTCCTCGATGATAGATTTTTCCCTTGGACTACCCTTGGAATTGGGAGGCTCTTGGGGTACCTCGTGGGATAGCAACAGATGAAACTTTACTGCAACTTCTTGCCATGGAGAAGAAGATGGGGACCATTTTTTACAACCTTGACTCTATCTTCCAATGGAAAGGAGGGCCAAAAGGTCCCAGGTCATGAAGGGAACCCAGTCCAAGATCAGAATGCATTGATACGGAGCAACCCACACAGTGTTCTTACTATAGGCTCTTCTCGGGAGGGGAGTTCTTAAGCGGTTGCTTCTTCTTCTATAAGAGGGAAGAAAAGGAAGAGCTTTGCTCCTACTGACACTCGTGCACCACCTCTGGCTGTCTGATCTGCTTAGATACTTAGGGGTGAGAAACTTCCAGTCATCTTAGAATCAGGAGGTAGCTCCTCATCTTCTGTCTTTGGCTCGTTTGCTACCCCTTCCAAGTCACCTTCTGCCCTTTCTATATCATCTTCTGCCTCTCTTGAATTGTTTTATACCTCTTCAGAAACTAAGGTAGATGAATCTAGCCCCTCTAATTCTATTGTCATCGCTTCTGATCTAGAGGTGATGCCGGAACTTGAGGTGATGCCTCCAAGTCCAAGAGTGATTCCTGAGTCAGATGCAGTTCCAGTGGAGATAGATGGGACTGAAGGCCCTGCAGTTATTGCTCAAGAAGAGGAACCTGACATTGACAGGGCTTCCGACCCTCAGGAGGTTGCTGCCCCGATTGAGACAGGGGCTGTAGTGATGGATGGAGAGGGCCCAAGCATCTTTCAAGAGGAGGGGCTTATGGCTAGTGAGGCGCTTGAGCATCAAGGGGCGGCTGCCCCAGAGTGCATAGGTGATGAAGATGAAGGGGTTGAGCTTTTTGTGGCAGAGGTCCTGGTTGTGGGTTATGTGGACTAGGTAGAAGAGGCTGCGGCTGAAGTTGAAGGTCACGAGAAGGAGGTAGCCCTTGAACTTGTCGAGGCTGAAGCGACAATTCAAGAAGATGGAGAACAAGGAAGAGATGTTAGCCTTGCGCTTATTGAGGCCATGCTAGAGCGTGAGAGGCAAGGGCGAGAGGTTGCCTTGGAGCATGCTGAGACAAGAGTGGTAGCCTCAACAGGTGAAGGTCAAGGTGAGCAGGCTGATGTTGAAGAGACTAAAGCTGAGGGGATCAAGCAACTTGAGACTGGGGCTCCCTTCTAATATGAGGAGCTTGAGGATTTGGGCTTTGTGATTGCTGCAGAAAAGCTAGTGACTCACATGTCTATCATTCCTTTGAGTGCGGCCCTCGAAACTGAAGATCCTTCCATAATGGTGGACCCAGCAGTACCGTCCAGACCTGATTTCAATGGGGTATTTGGCATGATTGTGGACATGCTCCGTGTAGATCTTCAACATCTAAGGGAGCTGCCTTCTCATCGAGCTGGGTGAAGCACTGGCAAAACTCAATGAATTTTCCCTTGCAACCACTGCTTTGGGGAATGCGCAAGAAGTCCTCACTTTGTTTTGATGCTACTTTAAATGAATTGGAGAGCTAGAGATTGGGAAGGTTGCATCATGAGGTAGAAAATAGCAGGCTGGCCACCTTGGAGGAGTCAATCACACGTCATCTTCAAGGAATAGATTCTTGTGCATAGAAGAAGGTTGTTGTGGTTGCTCATTAACTAGAACTCAAGATAGAAGGAAAAGCTTGTTTTAATAGGGTGATAGCCATAAGGATGGAGATGCAAAGGTTGAGTAGCGAATTTGATGATCTTGAGAGGGAGATGAATTAGAGGAAGGCCTTGGATGCCTCTTTGGCTGAGGATCTATCAAAGCTCATTTACACTATCGAGTCGAAAATTGTCTCCATGGATGGTGGTTGAATCGAAGAAGCATATTCAGCATGCCGAGGCTTCTTCTATAGCATCCAGAGAGGAGATCATAAGATCACTGATCGTTTTTTAGAATGTCGTTTCTTTGGCATATGCCAGCACTTGTAAAAAATTTTAATTTATGAATGAAATGCCTCTTTTTCTCTTATGGCTAATTTTGTTGCATGATTTCATTCTTCTTTTACTTTGTCGTACTTCATTTGCTTCTTTGAGCTTGACCGCCTCTCAAAATGTTCATGCTCTCAAGGGGACAAGACAGAATACCATATGCCTTGCTTCGTCTAGCAACAAGTTGTTGTGGCTTCAGTGACCTCGAATGGGGAAGCAATTGCTTCTTCTCCCCTTAATGTTTGATTGGACAAGGGCTTGTAATTCATATTTCTCATCATTTGATCAGCCTGCTCACTATAAATAGTCTAATCAGGAGGGGCTTTGGTTTCCATTCGAGGTGCATTTACTTCAAGCTCGTCATAGCGCTTGTTCTCAGGGATGAACTCCTTTAGATATTTTGAAGCGATATGCATTACCTCCAATTGGCTCTGGAGATTGCGAACTTTGCTTCTTAACTCTACTAGGGGATCTTGCTCTTGAGAGAGAGAAGGTTGTCCTTTCTCAAACTGCTCTCCTCTCACTAAATCATGGAAACGCAGAACTTGTGGCTGACTACTGGTCAAAACTAACCATGTGGTGGGACTAGGAGCATCCTGTTTGCTTATAGCAACTGGGGTTTTGTGGACCTTCCACGTCGGCTGGCGCACCAATTATGATTTCAAGAGTGCAACATAAAGGACTTTTTGATGGTCCGGCATGTAGGTGCCCTTTGGAGTCGGGAGCTATCCTCATGACTTCCTCAATATCAAGAGTGACCTCAGATTCCTCTTCTTACAAAAGAGGCTCTAGACTGGAGGCAGAGGGGGAAGCCTCATCTTCAAGCGAAGATGGTGTTTCCCTAAGGGTAGTGAATGGCATGCTAGGGTGAAGGGGAGTCAGAGGGAGAATATTTCCTTGTCCTTCCTATTCTTTGAACATGTTCACTAGTGTTCGCCCGATGTCCTCAACATCTTCATGAAGTGAAGTTCTGTTTTCCTCACAGACTTGTAATCACCATCATTTGGCTTTTGGGGTGACACCGAATCTATGAAATAATACTTGGCATCAGCATAGTGAGCTTCAGCTACATGAAATGGTATTTTATCAGCAAAGACCATATACTGTCACCCATCTCTACTATACTTGAAGCACTAGTGCAATGTGGACGGAACCACCCCTGATCATGAAGCCATAGGTGGCAAAGAAGGATGTCGTAGGAGGTGTCAGTGTCGATTACATGAAACTAAGCATAATTGTTTAATTCAGCAATCTTAAGATGAAAGGCGGACGTTGCTAGCTGGCTTTTCTCCTGACTGGTTGAATCCCTGAACTGTGATATGTGTCGAAGTGAGATTTTCAAAGCATAATCCCAATCGAGTGAGGATTCTTCTTGGGATAAGATTGACTGCTGACCCTCCATCCAACATAATTCGGTTAATGGGGCATGCATGTAATTCACTAGTCACAAAGAGAGGGCAATTGTGAAATTTTTCTCCCAATTGTAGATCATCCTCTGAGAAGGTGATCACCATACATACACTCAAGATTGATGGGTCCACCTTGATGGGTTCCACTTTGGTCTCGTACACCTCTGAATCGGAAAGAGCCTGAACTAGAGCCATACAATAATCCCTTAAGGGCATGAGAGCGTCATAGATGCTGAGAAGGGCTGGAAGCTTTCTCAAGTTCCCTATCACATCATATTTCACATTTTCCTTGTCAGCGTTTGGTGCTTCTGGTCCTGCCACTGGTTTGGGTGGTATAGTAGGTTTATTTTGGGCTGCTGGCTGCCTTGGTTGGGCAGTCGGCTTGGTTTGGGCTGTCTGGGTGGATTTGGTGATAGAGATTTATTTTAGTGGAGTGGAGATTTGAGGTTGAGGCTTAGGAGGAAATTGGAGGACTGGTGGGTTGTCCAGGGTATTTGGGTGAGGCAGGAGCCTAAGGAGCCTAAGAATGGGTAAATTGTTTGGAGTATTCAACTGAAGGAGAAGTGGTGGGTTGGGAAAATTTAGGATGCCTGGCTTCTGTGGTGGAGGTTGCAGCATTTTCCCTGACTTCAGGCTCATTTGCCCCGTGCTGGGTGACGCTTCTGAGATTTGCACCATGTAACAGACTTGTTGAAAATAGAAGCTCTGCCCTCTTGATTCTCTCAGCCTCTGCTAAAAGTCGGGCTTAAGGGGCCACTAAGGTTTTTTCTTCTTGTGCTTCTTTGTGGAGGAAGATGGCTTTGACTTGGCTCGAGCCTCCAAGGCGTCAGCAACTGTTGAGAATCCAGCTGCCTGGGCTAGCATCTTTTTCAACTACCCTTGTTGCGTCCTACTTAAATTGGTTCGTTCGAGTTATCTGTCGAGGGCCTCAAAGTGTGGACATTCCTGACTTTGGTGTGATGAGGCCTTCTTGATGAATCATGACAAAAAAGGTGCGAAGAAGATTAGGCGCTTCGTCTTCCTCTTGGACTGTCACTGTGTGGGAAGCTTTTGCTGCCCCAAATGCCTTCTTTAGCTCTTCGAGCTTTATCTGACCCTTCTAGATCAGGGCCTTGATGATGTCTTTAGTGTGTAGAATTCCTCTATGGGGTGGTTTATCCTTCGATGATAAGCACAATAATTCACATGGGTGTCGAGTCCAGCTTGATCAAGGAACTTAGTCTCCGATAGCTTGATCATGTTCTGTTCTTGTAATAATCAGAGTAGTGAAGGGACCCATTCTTTTTCAAAAGGGTAGACTTTATTCTTATGTTTGGTCCAATAATCATCTCAATTAAGGTTCGCAGGTGGGGGTACCCAGTTGTATGACTATTGTTGTTTACCTGCTAGAGGAGCTTTTGTTGTGCTTACCCATTTGGAGAGGTCCACAGTTTGAGAGGGAGCCTTCTTTGGATCATTGACAGTGACAGCTACGCTGATTACCTCTTTTTGTGGACTTGCCCCGGGCATTGGTCCGAGAGCTACCATTGCCTCAGTTGTTTCCTGAGCTTGCAGACTGTTGTCGTGACCCACCATAGTGGCATGACAGGCTTTCTATGTGAACCAACTTAGAGATCAGCTCTAACATGGAGGTCAGATTGGAGGCCTCAACATGTACAGCTATCTCGAGTCGCATATTTTGCACTCATGTTTGAATTGCTTCCTTCTCAGGCATAGGGTCAGGATGGTGAGCAGCTAAATCTTTCCATCTTGCTATGAATTGATCCACGGGTTCGTCTAGTTTCTGAATTAAGGTGAGAAGTTCGATGCTTTGAACTTCTCTCTCAACCTCATAGAAGAGCTGGTGGAATAGTTTCTCCATTTCTTCCTAAGTATCTACTAAGTTTGGGGGAAGCCAAGAATACCATAGAAAAGTTGGGCCATAGAGGGTTTCAACAAACTGATGAAGAAGGAGTCTCCCATCAGCTGTTTTCTCTCGACAAGCTGGGCGATATGCTGGTGTGGGGAGGTTGTACCATCAAATAAGGGATGCTTCCCTTTCTTATAGTCTGAGGGAAACAGAACCCAATCAAAGTAGGAGGGGTACGACTTCTTGTAAAGTGTTGTACTCTACATACCTGGGATCTGTCTGCTCTTGAGGCTATGGCTTATCATAGTGTCGATGTCTGCCTGTGAGATGGTGTGAGGGACGGAATTGTCCTGTGAGGCACGAGGAGGAGGCTGACTTGGAGCTGCATCATCTGAGTGCGGGAATCGGCCTCATGACGGGGTACATTGGCTAGGGCCCGCATGCTTTCCATTCGATCAATCTTCTCCCTCATCACTCGCACCATCTGGTTGAACTTGTCCATGCGTTCTTCCTAGTTGTCATTAGGTTCAGTCATAACCATAACGTCAACCATTTCCTCAGGGCAGTCAGCCTTAGGTCTGGTTGAAGGCTCCTGAGCTTGGCGAGTCACGCGCGGTAGATTAGTCAGTAAGGGCTCTGCATGCCCCGACTGATCTCAAGTCTTATATGCCGATCGCGTGAGGATCGGTTCTTGATGATCTTAGGACAGTGGTTGCTGAGTGGTCGGGTCATCTTCTATGACACTGACCACTGTGCAGGCTACTCCCATATCCTCTTTTGGTTTCGAAATTCAAAGAGGGTGGAAGGGGATCTTGTGAAGAGGGTCATCAAATTTGAGTGCCCCAAATGTCTTGGTTTCTTCTTTAGTCAAGATTTGTAGACCCCTGTAACATTTATCTTTGAGGCTTTGATGGACCTCATGCCAGAACTACGATCGGAATCGCAGCTGGTCGGCCCTTCTTGCACAAGAGAGGGCCGTCTCCATTAGGTGAAACAATGAGTGTGGATTAGGTGCTTGGGCAACCTTGGCCGGGGAGGATGATGAACTTGATCTCCCATCATTTCATTGCCCCAAGCGTTCTTATGGGCTTCAGAGGCATGACCTAGCTGACGAGGCTGGTTCAAGTTGGTACTCTTGGGGAAGGCCTTTGAGTACCAGGGCTGGAGGTGCTTCCCCTAAATAGGGAGGGCAAGCAAGGGAAGTATTGACTCATGAGGGTGCCAGAGTCGGGAGCGAGGAGCGGTCTTTGAAGGCGACACATTTGCACCCCTTGAGGAAGGATCACGAGGGACTTAGGGGTCAGCCCTGGCTCAATCAAATGGTCTGGCGTTAGGAGGCCGCGAACCTCGAGCAGGTGTTTGTATAAGAACAGGTTGAAGCCTGCTTCTTACAGAGTGCACTAGTGTGTGCTGAGTAAGAGGACAAGGGGATCGTCTCCCGTGTGTTCGGGTTGGCGCAGCTACGATGTTGCCCTGAGTGGTGGGATGCACATCCATAACATGTACAGGGCCTGGTCCAAGGAGATCTGATCCTAAACACTGACTCGAGGTAACATACGGAATACCCCAAGGTGTGGTTCGAGTGGATGACGCACGAGCCTTAGGGTGTGTGTGAGAGTTGGAGGCCGCAAGGTCTCCACCTCGATGTGTTGAGCCTCTAAGCACAGAGACCCGAGGTGGTGTAGGAATGTGGGGGGTGGCCTTGCGGCGACCCACAAAAGCAATGACAATTTTTTTGCCTTCTGTAGAAAGGGACTGAGCAGCCTTTTAGCTTAGCTCGGCAATCCGACCGGCAGTGACTTGCTGGTGACAGGGTGCATGCTATGAATGGCAGTAGATGTGCTACCGATGCAAAGTGCTTTGGTGGAGGTTCCACCAGAGCTAGGAGAAGGGGAGTTAGGGACCTATAAGTCCCTCCTCACACTTATCCAGGTCAAGACTTAGGAGCTAGACACTGGGTCTTTACTAAAAAGGAAAGTTGGGAACGAAGTTCGAGGAACTTATTCTCGGGGGACACTCACGAATTCGGGGATGAGAAAATCCCTGATCTGGATAAATGGGTCAAGAAACCCAGAAGCCGTGTGTGTGTAGAAAAACAAAAAGTAAAGGAGAGACTAGCCAAACAAGAGCGATCCGACGAAGGGCAGTGTGTCCCCAATGGAGTCCCCAAGCTAGTTAGGTGCCTCGATCTCACCCTCCGGGTCGGGATGCCCAGGTGGCACGTGTCTCGGGTATAAGGGGAACCCGGGACTTGAGACCGCTCTCTCAAGAACCTTGTTAGGAAACACGGGTAGGTATACCAACAAGTAAGAGAGGAATTTTAATATGAGGAGGGACAAACCCCCCTTTTCACCGATTTTACCGAAGGTTAAGAAAAACTTAACAATGAAAGAGAGAAGCTTCCCGACGAGAAATCAGGCAAGCACACAGAGCACTGGTAAAAAAGGGAAAGTTCCGGCTGAGACGAGAGAGCACCGGTAGGGGAACACAAGGGCATTCGTGAAGGGTTGCAGGACTCTACCAGCTAGGGTTGTTGCCAGGGTGAGAAAAGCAGGGAGCTCACTGGGGAATAGCAAGAAACTTTGACAGTAGTTTCGAAAGTAGCAGAGAGGAGAAAAGGGGTCCAAGTTGCAAGAGGGAGTTGCCAGCGAACTTCCGCTAGCTTTCACAAGTTTTTCGGTGGTTTTCCGCCATCAAGAAGAAGAGGGGAAGGTGCAATAGTGGGTTTTCGGTAGGTGAGAGGAGTTTCCCGGATATGTGTATGTGTGTATGTATGTGTGTGCTTATCCAAATCTGGTGGTATATTCTTTTTATAAGCTCTGTGGTGCCTGAATTTGGTGGTCTGTCTTGATTATTGTTGAAAAGGCACTTGCACCTCTACAAGCACCTTCTTTTTCCCATTTATATTTTTTTCTCAGTTATATTTTCTATTATATGAAATTACGTCTTAATTCATTCATTTTGAAATTGATATACGTCAAGGTTCGTTTCTTTTGAAGTACCTCTATCTTCATTAGATTTTTCTCATATACATATTTTATATATGGAGAAAAATCTGGTCACTTTGAATTCAATATCATAAGCCAATGTTGAATAGGAGTTTGGCTAAAATGAACGGATAACTGGTCCTTAAATTTAATTATTGAAACTGGGAAGAAATTCAATAAGGACACCACTGAAATATGAAAGATAAACAACAAAAAACATTTTAAAATCATGCTTTGAATAGTCAATCCCTCTTTATTTTGTTTGGTGGACTTTTACTGATTCTTTGGATTTATTTGCTCCCTCAAATAATAGCATCGTGAAGATTATGTGAAAGCTTTGAGAGATGAGATTACTATTCAATACTATAAATTGATTGAAAATAGAGATAGGTATTAGCTTTTTATCATTCAATCTAACCTGATGATACAAGTATGGATAGAAATGTGTATGTTTTTTATGTGAATCTATTTGGTTCATGCCTAGTTTCTTTTTCCCACATATTCACGTATTATGAAATGCTTTTTCTATTAAAAACACTTTTCCTTAATTATTACATAAAGTTTTCCTATCAATTGTGTCTTCTATAATTCATTTCTATATATAAACTTTGGGAGGTTTCTTCCTCTGCTTCTTATGACTTGTAAACTTTAGTTACAATATTGCATTTTCATATCTGAGTCTTGAGGATTGTGGTCACTGAATTGGGTTGTTGGTTGTTGCACAGCTTATACCAATGATGCTCAAAGGCAGGCCAGTAAAGAAGATGGCATCATTGCAAGACAAATGTTGCTCGTATCATTAGCGAGCCAACTACTGCTATTGTTGTTTATGGGTTGGACAAGAATACAGGGAAGAAAAACATCTTAGTCTATAATATTGGTAGTGGTACTTACCATGTTTGTGGGGATGGTGCAAGGTGTTTACTTTGGAGTGAAAAGAAAAGGTTTTATCGGTTTTTGCTTTCGTGCCCCATCCATTTAAGATAGAATCCCAAGTACTTTCACTTTTATGTACTAAGGAACACACTACAAATTAGAAAGTTGGTTTTATAATTTTTTTATTTATTAATTAGTTTGTAAGTTTAACCTTGAGTAGACATGCTCTTCCTGGTGCATAGAGGGCAGTAATTTGGATTTATGATTTATCATATATTTATACGAATGCAGTTTTATATAATTGTTCATTCCCATGGGGATGATTCAATAAGGATAAATAGATGTACTTACACACTAATGTGCTATTTGTGAAAGAGCAAGAAAGATACAATGTGAAAGAGGTGCCATATATTGCAAAATCATTGGTGATTCGTACATGATGGGTAGGTGCTTGGATCTTTCCTCTGAAGTGAATTGATTTCCCTTTCTAAGAACCTCTCTCTTCAATAGAAATAAAGAAAAATCTCTGTCCATAAAAGGACCTGATAGCCCATATAGTCTCTCTCTAAGAAACCCACTTACTAGCACCATTGTCTTCTCCATCTTGCTAGAAAGAAGAACTAGAAATCAAAATCTTTAAATGAGCATCCTTACTCTTCTTTCTCACTCTTACTAGTACGATTATAGATTGTATTCCAATTTAATGGAATTTAATGAATTTTCCTACCTTTTGTCTCTTTCCTCTTATATTGGAATTCAAGTTTCAATTCACTTTCTGCTCCCATTCTCCTTCCCATTTCATTTAGCGCAAATATTGCTTCCAAAACACTCAAATTCCTCTTTCCCTTGTTAATAGGGTTGGAACAACAAGTTGACCCAATAGGCTGACCTGACTTAGGCATGGTTTTCAATCTAGCATTTAAACCTGGTTGGTCAGGGTCTCGGTTCAAAAGTGTGAACCTGCGAATCAGGTTGGTTCCAAGTCCAATTGAACCCAAGTCGTTATTTTTTATATACAATTATATATATTTCTATAATAAAATACATGTAACATATATTTTTTACCTTCTTTTTTTTTACCGGGACACTACTCAAGCCGGTAGGCCATGTATGGGTTTGATCAACTTTGATCTGACTGGGTTCAGGTTAGTTTTGGAGCCGACCTTGGACTTGTTGGGTCGGTTCTAACTGACCTACTTAGGCCCCAAAAATTGATATCTTTAGGGAGAAGCATATTTGTTTGGGTTAAGTCTTAAACACACAACTGCATGAAAAGTTTCGGTGACTTGATGTTTAAGTATAGTCTCATTCTAAAAGCTATTTTTATGATCTAAGATTTTATAATTCAATAATCTTAACCACCAAGATCATAAATTTGGGAAAAAAATAATTTTAAAATTAAAGTATATTACTTTAAAATGATTAAAATGAATGGTTAAAAATATCTAAAAACAAGATCTCAAAGATAATCTACTTTAATACTTAGAATTTATTTGTCTTTTTTCATATTCATGATCGTATTGTTTAAGATTATTTACCTGTTAAATTTTAGATATAAAATAATAGATTTTTGAGGAAGACTACAAATGAACAGAATGAGTCAAGTTGACACAACAAATCCCCATCCATTATTAACTATTACAGTAAGTGATAAGATCCCCTTTAGGATAATCTTAAGTCCCTAACTTAAAAAAAAAAAAGAGAGAAAAAAACGGGAGAATCTAAGAAAAAAGAGGGAGAATCTAGTTGAAGTTTTTATACAAGTAAGAGTTAAGGGCACATTTGGTTCATTCAAAATTTCTCTACGAGATTCCCCACAAACAAAGGTATGAGGTTATTTTGCATGATACTTTGCTGTTTTGTGTGGCTGTATGAACATTTTTAGATGTTTATTTTTTGGGTGCAAGTTTCCCATGCCTAGTTTATTTTGTTAGAAATTGTTTAAATTACCCATAGGTTTCAAACTCCAAATGAGAATTAACATTAACAATTTGGATTTTAAATTATGCAAACCAAATGACCTACCTATTTGTTTTGGTTTTTTGCCTGAATATGTTTTTAATTAATAAAAACTTGTTATGGGTTTGGATCTCATGACAAGCAATGGTACTTAAATACTTTAACTTGGGTAACTCAAAGTGTTATACACTACCAGCATGCTTTTGCTTATTCTGCATTCCCAATCTTGCTAGTTGGAACTTGAAAAAAAAATGGGTTAATTTACTTAATTGGTGCACATTAAATTATCAAAATTTTCACCCTTATTAATGATTATCACATAGGAAATATAAAAATTGATAATTGGATAGACGTCTTGAGAGGGTACTTGAAGATTTAAAAGGTGACCACTATATTAGTAAAATTATTGATTTAGCCGCTATTTCTTTGACCTAGTTTCACCATTTAATGACATTTTATCTTTTAAAATGACTCATAGTATGGAAAATACTTCATTATTACCCTAAAATATTAACGTGCAGACCATCTGATTTGAATACAATTGGATTTATTGTTTTAAGAAAAATTTTTAAAACATGATCTTAAATCGAGATGGGAATTGGCAAATCGAGAATTAATAGGATTGGTTTGGTTCCCATCATAATTGGGAGTTCACTACTTCAAATGATTTTTCAAGGAACTGGTTGATTCGGCCATACCCTTTTTAATTATTTTTTACTAATTTCTTATTTTTCTCAAGCTTTTTAAATTTTTTTGCCCAATTCTCTCAGCCAGATCGCCCATCTAAATTATCAACCCAAATGTCTAGACCAATTTTTGGGACCAGTGATCTGGATAACCAAAACATAAAATATTATTTTAATTTTTAGGGAAATTATCGCTAATATACCTATATTTTAAGAAAAAAAAAAAAAAACCCCGAACTTTAGAAAACCTTGCCTACACCTTTTTTTCCAATTTTTGGGCTTTTTTGGACGACTTTGCCCTTTATGGTTCTCTATTTACCGTAATATATTACGACATTTATGATAATTAAAATACCATCATAATTTAATATAGTATTACGGAATTTTAAATACCGTAACAAAATGAAGTTATATTACGGTACTTCGAGTACCGTAATAGGCATTTTTTTTATTACGGTATTAAGATTACCATAATGACTTGAAGGGTTATTCCTAATCTTTTCCCACCTTATTACCTGCATAAAAAGCCCCATTCTTTCCCATTATTTCATTACGGTGTTCATTGTGCAGTAAAGCAATAAACTGAAGGCCCATTATGGTTTTTATTGTGTTGTGAAACCTTGAATCAAAGCTCAATCTCTCACGGGTCTATCTCTATCATCAGATATTTGAGGTAAGAAGTATTTGTGTAGATATTTTATGGATTGTATTGTTTATATCATTTTGTATATATTTTCCTTTGTAATTATTCATTGATTTTTGGTAATTGCATTGTTTATATTTTGTATATATTTTTGAGCTTACCGACAATTGTATTGTTTCCTTTGTAATTTTTGGTACATGCATCCAGCCATGTACCAAAAACAGTTTTGGGTAGGCTCCTCAATCTATAATTTTGTTTATTCATCTTGTATCTGTTTTTCAATACATTTGCACACGTTTTTCACTATAATTTGTGTCCATTTATCTATCTAGAATTTTCTTTTCTCCTATACAATCAGGTGGGAATGTCTTACACTAAATTTTGGGGTGCTTCTCTACAATTTATGAATATCTCTTTCTTCCTGTTTTTAGAGATTTTAGGATAGGTATCATTGTTTTATAATTCTTGATGGAAGAGTCTACTGCACCTTTGAGGTCCTCATATACAGGATCTCTCACCATGTTCTATTAGTTGAGGGATGAGGGCTCTGTTGTTCCCTTCTTGTATCCCACCACATCTGATATGGAGATGATGTTATTTTTTTATTCTTAGTAAGTAATGGATTTTTTCTCCAATTTTTAGGGTTGTATGGTTGTTGGATAGGTTGATTTATTTATATATTTATTTCATCTTAAGTGCTACTGTTTGGCTTTCTTGTATCCTAGTTTTAATGTCAGGTTCTTTTTCTCTTGATTGTGCCACATGATTCCCTTTGAAATTTCTATTTATTTCTATTTCTCACATTTTTTTCCTCTATCCATATTTATTTCCTCGTCTTTACCTCATTACATGTTCATATCTATATAATTTGTTTTTCTAGTCCTCTTATGAATGTACACTTTGTTGTGGGTGGATGCTTCTGTGAATATAATTGTTTGGGTTTCTCTATGTACAGTTTACCCATGGATTTGTTTCTCTTAGCTTGAGTTTCTTTGAACAATACATCTATGCATACTTCTCACTGAAATTTGGTTTGTTTGTGAATCTACAATTGTTTTTCATTTGAATTAACTTCATGTTCCCCCTCCGTAAATTTCAATATTGGATTAGTAGTGTTTCTTGACTGTCCAACATTTTCTTTACAAATAACATTGAATATTTTATATATTACCTCGTGATTGAGACTTTGCATAGACATATACCCCATTTAATATTTTCCACGTGGTGCCACTAATAGTAATAATGTTTATTCTTTGACTTTTTAATTTTTGATGGTTTTTTTAACAGTGATTATGGCAGAAGATGCACCCTTCGCTGGAGGTCTTGAGATTCCTACATTGTTTACTAGACAAAGAGAACATATATCACAGAAGATTTGAGAAAGAGATGCATGTACAATTATTTAAAATTATATTCTTTGTTTATCATGTTAGTTAATCAATTTATTTATTTTGGTAAAGTTCTATTTCAGGATCGAGAAAATACCCTCAGCATTGATTAAAAGCCCAATGCAAATTATTCATGGCCGTTAATAAACAACAATCAAATTGATTTGGTCTGGAGATCATTGTATCCTCTGACCATAGTACCGATGACATCATGACCGCGACACATTATCTACTATTATCAAGAGGTGGCGCATAGACACAAACACCGGGCACTTCAATGTAGACATCAGAGAGATGATGCCTACTCTTAAAGATGCATGAAAAATTCTTCAGTTAAACGTGACTGGTTTAGTTGTAACTTTGAGGAGAGTGGAGAACTGCGAGGATTATATAATCCGCATGATAGGACAACCGCCACCTAGTCGTAGCCATTCCATTATCTGGCTGACATGGCTGAGGAACACGTTTCAACGGTTACTGCACAACTATAATCGCACCACTCTTCTATGATACACCCCTGCCTACCTCTTATACCTTGTGGGGTGCACAATATTTGTGATTTCCAAAGATGGTACGGTTTCTACACTCTATTTACAACTTTTTGAGGATATGGACTTAGTTGGTCAGTATCCATGGGGTGCAGCTACCTTAGCTTTTTTGTTTCGAGCCTTGTCAAAGATTGTTCATCCTGGTGGATCAGCCACTCTTTAAAAATCGAGAGGTCATAGGGCAGTGAACAGCCACTGGAGATAGACGAAGAGTCTCTAGAAGGCAACGGTCGCCATTGACACGTGCGTCAGACCACATCCCGGCTGGCAGTTGTTAGGCTGCGCTCTTAGAATTTGAGGATACATGTGCATAATATGTGGCACACATGAGGATTTGATGACAAATGGCATTGGGCTGTGACCAAAACACAGCTGGCGTTAGCCCCTGAGAAGCGCAGCCGACGCTGGGCTTGACAAACACATCAGGTGCTCGGCTTGACGAACACAACAGGCATTGGGCTTTTGAGAAACACAGTTAGCGTCAGCCTTGACAAACACAGACGAGTTGGGCCTTTCAAAAACATAGCCAGCGCTAGCCTTGAAAAACACAGTCGGTGTTGGGCCTTTGAAAAACATAGCCGGCACTAGCCTTGACGATCACAGCCGGCGTTGGGCCTTTGAGAACACAATCGGCTCTGAGACTTGACTAACGCAGTCGGCGCTAGCTTTTGAGAACACAACTGGTGCCGGGACTTGACAAACATTGCTTTTGACAACACAGCTAGCACTGAGACTTGACAAACACAGCCGGCGCTGGATTTTGAGAACACAACCGGTGCTAGTCAGTACCTTTTCACGCACGGAGATAGTCAGTGCCTTAGTGATTCGCACATGGCAGTGTGTCCTTAGGCTTTATATAATGGCCGGGACTTCTTGCAAAATCCCTGACATGAACAATATTTCAAAGGGAGGAGAGCTTAACACCGATGATTTTACAGGGGAGAGCCTAGACAAGGGTGAGCTCATTTGGTCGACAGAACCAATAGGCAAACCAGAGTGGCCTCTCAGTGTCACTTTAGTTACCGACTCAGTTTGTTTTGAGGTCCGAGAAGGCAATGATGGTAACGTTAGTATTGAAGAAGGGGTGGCCCTCCTTAATTGCATGCATAGGAATGTGGCCTCTGGCGATAATTTGCTCACATTGGGGAAGAGAATGGTGAAGACAAAGGGGATGATATGGTCTTCTACATGTCTTCGGGTGCAAGGGAGCACCAATTTTCAAAGGGGTACTCTTCCTGAACCATCAAAGTTCTGGGGTCACACAGAAGCAGTCTTGAGCATGCCTCTCTATTGGCTGTCGTGCAGTGTTCAGGAAGATATTATGACTAATGCTCGAATACCATCAAGGTATTGTTAGAAAAATGGAGTATTGCGAGCAATACATGGATCCTTGGTCATGGTCGAGCAGGGATCTCCTTGTTGGATCTTTATTTCATCGGCAGCCTTCCACTGATCGGAGCAATGTTTGACGAGTTTGTACCTCAGAACTCAGTCATCTTTGGTGGTGCTCGCCTAGGGGGAGAGGAATCGCCTGCTAGTCTTCAGAAGATCTTTGAGATTTACTAGTTGCTTTTCTCCAAGTCCAGCAAATGTCGTGTGACCTTTGCCGAATGGCTGAAATTCTTTTGCGAGGATTACCCCAAGAAAGCTAGTCCAGTTATTTCTAGAGAAAAAGGGAAAGCAGTTGCGAAGGGGATGCCTCCAATTTACAAATTCGAGACCATTGATGAATGTGTCTTCTTGGCCGCATACTTGGCCTTATTCTTATGCAAGTTTGTTCTCCCTGGGGGAGCCGACACGATCTGCCCAAGCACATTCTATGTGGCTTGCGACATGGCAAGGGGGTTTAGTATGCCCTTGCACAACCAATTCTTTTCAACGTCTACCATGGACTGGGAGCCATCTCAAGGGGGAAGGCCTACCAAGGAAAGGAAGGGGGCAATGGCCTTGTCAGAGACGAAGCTTTCCCTGAGGACTTTAAGACACCATTCCCCATTCACTACGTCTTTGGGTGGCTAGGGGCCTATTTTGCTATCACTTATGTCAGAAGTCCGAGCACGGGGAAGAAAATATGCCCCTTCTTGATGAGGATTGCCAGGAAGAAAGCTATCTTTCACAGCCCGAGGGATGCACAGAACTTGTTTGGGAATGATTCCTCCAGCATGCGTGGGGTCACTTTTCTAGTTAGGGGGCATACTGATCGTGCTTTTATTGATGAACTAGGGAATGAGCAGGACAGTGCCCCGACAACCATCAAGGAGCTCATGTTTATATTGAGCAACAGAGGCGGGGTTTTGGCCTATCGAACCCCATACAATGCCAGAGTTGAAGGGTACTTCCCCCATCACTTTGCTCATCAGCACGGCCTAGATCAAGGTTGCCCCTTCTTCGTATTCTTTGAGAAGTGCCATGGCAGAGTAAAAATAGGGAAGAAGGAAGAGCTAGGAACTCTTTGAGAATCATGGCGGCCAGAGAAAATTCGCACCGCGTGGTCCACATGTCTAGAAATGACAGAGGTGAGTAAATATGTTGTACCACATTTTGGCTGAAGGGTCCGGGCAACCGAGGCCTATGCACGCTAGTGGAGGACTACCGGCCGGGGTTACTGGGAAGCTAACCACCCTTGGAAAGGGGAGAACACCAACTGGCGCCAAGACACTAGACAAAGAAGGATCATCAACACTCCCCTTCTTGGCGAGGTCTTTGACTTGAGCTACCCCTGGGATTGGCAGGCTCTTGGGATACCTCGAGAGATAGAGGCGGATAGCACTTCGCCACAATTTCATGCCATGAAGAAGAAGATGGGAGCCTTTTTTATAACCTCACTTCTATCTTTCAATGGAGGGATGGTTGAAAGGTCCCTGGTCATGAACGACACCCGATTCAAGTCCTGAATGAATTGATATGGAGTGGCCCCCACAGTGCTTTTGCTGCAGGCTCTTCTTGAGAGGGGAGTTTTAAGGCGGCTACTCGTTCTCTAGCATGAGGGAAGAAAAGGAAACACCCTATCTCTACTAGCACTCATGCACCACCTCGGGCTGTCAGACCTTCTCGAAGACGTACAAGTGCGAAACTTTCAGTCATTTTAGAATCGGAGGCAGCTCTTCATCTTTTGCCTTCTCTGGTTCGTTTGCTACCCCTTCCGAGTAACCCTCTGCCTTTTCTCCATCATCTTCTGCCTCTCCTAAACTGTTTTCTACCTCTTCAAAAATTGAGGTAGATGAAGCTAGACCCTCTGAGCCTATTGTCATCGCTTCTGATCGAGAGGTGATGCCAGAACTTGAGGTGATGCCTCTTAAGTCCAAGGGTGATTCCTGAGTCATATCCAGTTCCAATGGAGATCAATAGGGCTGAAGGCGTTGTAGTTATTGCTCAAGGGGAGGAACGTGACACTGACAAGACCTTTGACCCTCAGTAGGTTGCTGCCCTGACTGAGATAGGGGCGGTGATCATGGATAGTGAGGGCCCAAGCATCTTTCAAGAGGAGGGGCCTATGATTAGTGAGGCACCTGAGCATCTGGAGGCTACTACCCCAAAGTGCGCAGGTCATGAAGATGAGGGGATTGAGCTTTTATTGTCAGAGGTTCTAGTTGTGGGTGATGTGGACCAAGTAGAAGAGATCACAGCTAAGATTGAGGGCCACAGGGAGGAGATAGCCCCTGATCTTATCGAGGCTGAAGTGACAGTTCAGGAAGGTGAAGAACAAGGAAGCGATGCTGGCCTTGAACTTATCAAGGCCATTCTTGAGGGTGAGAGACTAGGGGAAGAGGTTGCTTTGGAGCACGCTGAGACCGGAGTGGTGGCTTTAGTAGGAGAAGGTCAAGGTGAGGAGGCTGAAGCTGAGGAGACCAAGCAGGTTACGACTGGGGCTGCCTCTGAATCTAAGGAGCTCGAGGCTTTGGGCTTTGAGATTTCTCCAAAAGATTCAGTGACTGACATGGATATCATCCCTTCGAGCCTAGCCCTCGAAACCGAAGCTCCTTCCGTGGTGGTAGACCCGGCAGTACCGTCTAGACTTAATTTCAGTACGGTATCCAATATGATTGCGAACATGCTTCATATAGGTCTTCAGCTTTTAAAGGAGCAACCTCTCTTCGAGCTAGGCGAGGCATTGGTCAAAATTAGGGAGTTTTCCCTTGTGACCACTATTTTGGGGAACACGCAGGTAGTCCTCTCTCATTTTGATGCTACTTTGAATGAATTGGAGAGCTGGAGATTGGGAAGGTTGCATCATGTGGCAGAAACCAGCAGGCTGGCTTCCTTGGAGGTGTCAATCACATGTCGTCGTGAGGGAATAGATTCCTGCTCATAGAGGAAGGTGTCTATGGTTGCTCATTAGTTCGATCTCAAGATGGAAGGAAGAGCTTATTTTAACATGATGATAGCCATAAGGATGGAGATGTGGAGGCAGAGGAGCGAATTTGATGACCTTGAGAGGGAGATGAATTAGATGAAGGCCTTGGATGCCTCTTTGGCTGAGGATCTATCAGAGCTCATTTGCACCATAGAGTCCAAAAGCGCCTCCATGAAACAGGAGGCTCAAATGGTGGTTGAGCTGAAGGAGCGTATTCAGCATGCCGAGGCTTGGTTTGCAGCATCCAGAGCGGAGATCCATAAGGTCATTGATCTTTTTTTAGAGTGTCTTTTCTTTACTTTCTCTTTCTCTATATGCCAACACTTGTGAAAATTTTGGATTAATGAATGAAATGCGTCTTTTTCTCCTCTGACTCAGTTTGTTGCATGCCTTCATTCATTCGTTTTGCTTCTTTGCATTTCATCTCTTGCTCTTGGGTAGGAAATGCTTTAGGGTGTTCATTGTTTCTGCCCTTTTGCTAAGGAAAACCCCAAACCTTGCTTTGTCCTCTGACAAACTGTTGTGGCATCAATGACCTCAAATGGGGGAGCGGTGGCCTCTTCTCCTCTTATCTTTTAGTTAGAGAGAGGCTCATAATTCATTTTTCTCATTATTTGATGAGCGTGCTCACTGTAAATAGTCCAATCAACAGGGGCTTTGTCTTCCATTCAAGGTGCATTTACTTCAAGCTCGTCATAGTTCTTGGTCTCAAGCACGAACTCCTTTAGATGTTTTGAAGCGATGCGCATAACCCCCAATTGGTTCTGGACGTGGCAAACTTTGCTTCTTAACTCTTCCAGGGGATCCTGCTCTTAAAGAAGAGAGGGTTGTCCTTTCTCCGACTACTCTCCTCTTGTAGCTGATTACTAGTCTGAGCTGACCCTACGGTGGGATGAGAAACATCCTCTTTACTTATGGAATCCGAGGTTTGAGGTATCTTCCATGGCAGCTGGTGTGCCAATTCTGATTTCAAGAGTGCAATGGCGACATGCAGGAATTTTTGATGGTCCGGCGCTTAGGTGACCTCTGCAGCCAGGAAATCTATTCCTATGACTTCGTCAATCTCAGCAGTGACATCCTGCTCTTCTTCTTGTAAAGGTGGCTCTAGGCTAAAAGCAGAGGGGGAAGTCTTATCTTCAGGTGAAGATGGAATTTCCTCAGGGATAGTGAATGGAATGCTGGGATGAATGAGAGTCAAAGGGAGCATTTTGTCCCGTCTTTCCTCCTCTTTGAACATTTCACAAGTGTTCGCCCAATGTCCTTAACTTCTTCATGAGGCGAAGGTTCTGTCTTCCTCACATACTTTTAATCACCATCATTTGGCTTTTGGGGTGACATCGAATCGGTGAAGTAATACTTAGCATCCGCATAGTGAGCTTCGTCTACAGGAAATGGTCATTTATCAGCATAGACCGTATACTGACTACCATCACGACTGTACTTGAAGCACTGGTGCAACGTGGATGGAACTACCCCTTGGTCATGGAGCTATGGGTGGACAAGAAGGATGTTGTAGGAGGTGTCAGTTTTGATTACATGAAATTGAGAGTAATCGTTTAATTCATCAATCTTTAGACGAAGGTGGACCGTGCCAGCCAGTTTTTCTCTTGACTGGTTGAATCCCTAGATTGTGATATGCGTCGAAGTGATATCTTTAGAGATTAATCCCAATCGAGTGAGGATTCTCCTAGAAATAAGGTTGACTACTGACCCTCCATCCAACATAATTCGGTTTATGGGGCATGCATGTAATTCACCAGTCACAAAGATAGGGTGATTGTGAAATTTTTCTCCCAATTGTAGATCATCCTTTGAGAAGGTGGTCGCCATATATCCACTCAAGATTGATGGGTCCACCTCGATGGGTTCCACTTTGGCCTCGTACACCTCTGGATTGAAAAGAGCCTGAACTAGAGCCATACGATAGTCCCTTGAGAGCTTGAGAGCATCATAGATGCTGAGAAGGGCTTGAAGCTTCCTCAAGTGCCCTATCACATCGTATTTCACCTTTTCCTTTTCGTCCTTTTGTGCTCATGGTCCTTCCACTGGCTTGGGTGGTATAGCAGGTTGAGGATCAGGTTTAGGTGGAAAGGGTTTATTTTGGCCTGCTAGCTGACTTGGCTGGGTAGTAGTCTTGGTTTGGGCAGTCTGGGTGGATTGGGTGACCGGGATTTGTTTAAGTGGAGTGGAGATTTGAGGTTGAGGCTTAGGAGGTCGATGGGTATATGGGACCAGAGGCATCCCAGGGAATTTGAGGATAGGTGGATTGCCTGAGGTATTTGGGTAGAAAAGAATCTCAAGGCTCTTGAGGATGGGTAGATTGTTCGGGTATTAGGTGAGGAAGGAGTGGTGGGCCAAGAAACTCAGGACGCTTGGCCTCTGAGGTGGAGGTTGCAACGTTTTCCCTAATCTTAGACTCATTTGCCCTGTGCTGGGTAATTCTTTTGAAATCTGCACCATATGACATACTGCTTGAGAGTAAAAGCTTTGTCTTTTGGATTCTTTCAGCCTATACTCAGAGTTGGGCTCAAGGGCCCACTCGGGTTTCTTCAGCTTGGACCTCTTGTGCTTCTTTGTGGAAGAAGATGACTCTGGCTTAGCTCGAGTCGTCAAAGGGTCAACGAATGTAAGGAATCTAGCCGCCTGGGCTAATGCCTTTCTCAGCCGCCGCCAATGTGTCTTGCTTACATTGGTTCCTTCGAGTTCTCTGTTGAGGGCCTCGAAGTCTGGACATTCTCGGGCGCTAACTGTAGGAGATGTAAAAGAGGAAGGAGAAGAAGAAGAGGCAGAAGAAGAAGATAGGTTAGTAGGAGAGGTACTTTTAGGGTCATTCCCCTCATCAGATCGATTTGGGCAGCTTTTTACGTCATCATCAGAGTTGGACATGTGCAGGGGATCTTTTGATTCTTTCCCTTTCCTAGACCATTGGGGAGTACTTTTAATGTCGTCACCCTCATTGAACATGCCCTGAGTAGAAGATGGCTCTGGGATATCCTCTTGATGAGATGAGGAAGGAAAGATGATTGCACCAGGGATAAAGTCCTGTAAGGTCAGCAATGGAGGAAGAGGCTTGAGAAATTCTTAGTCAACAAGTGGTTGAGGAATCTTATTTCTCCGGCGAGTAGCCCTTGGCGCCCATCTTCTCCTAGTTTTCATTGGAAGTGCTTGATTCGTCTTGTTAGGTTTGTTAATAGCCCTAGCCTGATGAACTTCTTCTCACTTTAAGGACTTGAGTCTACTCCATCCATGGTGGACTCTCCATGGGTGGGAAGTTGAGGGTTCAACAGGATCTGAGGCATCAACACGAGAGTCTTGCGCTGAAGCATTCTCGTGGATGGGGTCATTGACTTGTTGGTGTTGTTCCAGGACACCGTAAGCAATGTGCCCTTTTTACATGTTCTTTGCGACTATGGGTTCGAACCCATAGCATTCGCTCAGCTTGTGGCCCCATATCTGATGGTATGGGCACCAATGATTCTCAATTCCTTGAGCAAGGCATGTGGGATGCCTTCCTGGCTTTGGAGTGATAAGCCATTGTTGGAGCATCATGTCGAATAGAGCTTAAAGGAGATCAGATGGCAGCTTATCAGAAGAGTGCGGACCTTTGCTTTCCTCCTACACTGTCACCGCGTGGGAAGCCTCAGTTGCCCCAAATTCTTTCTTGACCTCTTCGAGCTTTACCTGACCCTTGTGGATCAAAGCCTCAATGATGTCCTTGAGTATGTAGCACTCCTTGTTTGAAGACTTTTTTTAGCACCTTGGTCCCTAACGCGGAATAAAGAGGATGTAGGTCAATAAAGCCTCAACATGCATGAAATTCCTGAAAATATCAGAATTGCCCCAGAATGGGTCAAAATCTTTTTAAAGCACTTCAAAAGGCCACCTCCTAGGTTTTGTCGCAATCCATGTTTCTAAGGCAGTGCAAACAAAGAAACAATTTCTAAAAAATCGGCCTCTTACACCTTGAAACGAACCCCATAACTAGAACTCTATTTTTAGTGAGTCAAACAGTTATGGGACCACCGCCATTGGATCTAGCACGGTCGAAAACCCCTATGGGTCAAGTTTTGGCTTAATCAGACATTACATGACAAAGTTTGGGTGAACTATTAAAAAGGGTAGGCTACACGCTAATCCCGTGCGGCCTCCCTGTACCAATCTCCATTAGAGGAGGCTGGTGAGCACAATCCTAAGCAGCAACTTCAAACGTATGTATCTCACTTGTTTGACTCGGATCTCTCTCAAATCTGGTGAGCGTGTTTGTCTCATCAAGACGAGATTTTCGTTGTGGAATAATGCATGACGATATCCGAGTAGGGAGAAAAACTAGACAGAAGTTGCCGATCTACAAAGAAAGTTGCAGAAAAATCAGCAACATCATACCTCCCTCGAGCAACCGAATCATGACGCTTACTTACCCGATCAATGTGAAACCAATTGCATTATGTGCATAAGGTTCAAGGCTATCTCTAGTTTGAACCCTACAGATGATGAATGGCTAGATTTCACACACGGAGGCATCGAAGCTGTTAAAAATTTTGGCCGCTGGATTTTCAGATTTCGGTCAAAAACTCAAGACAACAAAATCTTCGTCTCGACACGAAATTGAGTTGCGTTTGTTGTCACGTTATCATGACGACATGCTTAGTGTGATTCAGTAAAGAAATCAAAGAAAAACCTCAAGGAATGAGCACACTGTCGATTCGAATTTTTCAAGATTCATCCAAATTTTGAGTCGCATGATTGTGACTCAAAGACACTATCCATGGCTCGAAGTTCGTATCAAATCAATCTCCATGTCGAGCTCTATAAGAAAGCAATCATCTTTCGACCAAACAAAAACCGAGATGTGCGTCGCCTGATCATCCAGATCCGGAGAGCGAGATTGAGGCACTTAACCAGCTTTGTGACTCCATTGGGGATTTACTACCCTTCGTCGAGTCGTTCTTCTTTGGTTAGGTTTTCCTTAGTTTTTTTGTTTTCACACACCACATAGATTCTGGGTTCTCTAACCCGTTTATCCGGATTAGGGATTTTCTCATCCCCGCGTTCACAAGCGTCCCCCAGGAACAAGTTCCTCGAACATCATTCCCAACCTTCCTTTTGAGCAAAGACCCAATGTCTAGCTTCCAGGTCTTAACTTGGATAGGTGTGAGGAGGGACTTAAAGGTCCCTAACCCCCCATCTCCTAGCTCTGGTGGAACCTCCACTAAGGCATCTTGCATTGGTAGCGCATCTGCTGCCACTCACAGCATGCACCCTGTCACCGGCAAGTTGCTTGTCGGTCGCATTGCCTAGGTACACCGAAAGTGTGCTCAGTCCCTAGCTGTAAAAGGCAAAGAAATTGCCATTGCCTCGGTGGGTCACCCCAAGCCTACCCCACACATTCCTGCACCACCACGAGTCTCTACCCATAGAGGCTCGGAAAACCGAGGTGGAGACCCTGCCTCCACCTCTCACTCACACTATAAGGCTCATGGGTCATCCACTAAAGGCACACCTCGGGGCAACCCCTATATTACCACAAGTCAACGTCCAGAAGCAGGACTTCCAAAGCCAGGTCCGGCACACGTTGCACATTTAGATCCCACCACTCAGGGCAATGCCATGGCTGCGTCAACCTGAGTACACGGAAGATGACCCGCGCATCCTCCTGTTAAGACACACTAGCGCACCCTGTAAGGGGTAGGCTTTCACCTGTTCCCTTACAAACACCTGCTCGCGGCTCTTGGCCTCCTAAGGTAGACCACCTGTTTGAGCCCGGGTTGACCCCCAAGTCACCCGTCACCCATCACCCCTCATCCTTCTTCAAGTGACGTACACGTGTCAACATCACAAACAACCCCTTGCCCTTGACTCAAGCGTCCTTATGATTCAACCCTACTTTTGCCTGCTCCTCCTTCTTTAGGTAAGACCTCCAACCTTGGTACTCGAAGACCTTCCCCAAGAATACCATTTTGAACTATCCCCGTCATCTTGGTCATGTCTCTGGAGCCCATAAGAGAGCTTAAGGCAAAGCCCTTATGGGAGATCAAATCCTTCATCCTCCTCGGCTCAGGATGACCCCAGTTCCTGGCCCTCATCCTTTGCAGCACCTAATGGAGACATCTCTCTCATGTGCATTGACCAGCCACATTCCCGATCACAGTTATAGCGTGAGGTTCATCAAAATCTCTAAGCCAAACGCTATAGGGGTCTGTAAATTCTGACTAGGGAAGCAACCAAGACGGTCAGGGCAACTGGATCTGATAACCGTCTCCATCTGAACCCCCTCTATCCACTTCAGATGACAAAGCCTGAAGAAGTAGGCCACGAACCTTGCACTGTGGTTAGTGTCCTAGGGGATGACCCAGCCACTCAGCTGCCATGGTCCCAAGACCATCGAGAACCGGTCCTCACGCTTTCAGCATGCAAGACTCGAGTCCAGTCGAGGAATGCTGACCCCCAGTTGACTAATCTGCCGCGTGTGACCTGTCAAGTTTGCAAGCCCTCAACTACAGCTAACGTTGAACTCCCTGGGGAAACAGTCAGCGTAATGGTTGTAAATGACTCTTGCGACTCACAAGAAGAGCGCATGAGTAAGTTCGAAGATATGGTGCACATAATGACGGAGAAGATCGATCCCATGGTCGCTGCAGGACAATCTACTAACCACGAGGTCAATTACAATCACTCTGATGATAAACCTTCAAGGCATCCCTTCCCTTTACCTCACAGGACAATTCTGTCCCTCACCCCATCTAACAGGTAAATATTGATGCTATGATGACCCATATCTTAAAGATTCGACAGATCCCGGTTATACAGGGAGTAACATTTTACCAAAATCCTTATCCCTCTTACATTGATCCATTTTCCTCAGACTACAAGAAATGGAAGTTTCCTTTGTTCAGCGGAACCACATCACCCAACCAGCATATTGCCCACTTCCAAGTAGTGTGTCGAGAGCTAACAGCTGATGAGAGGCTCCTTCTTCATCAATTTGTTGAAACCCTTGATGGCTCAGCTCTCTAGTGGTATGTCAGCTTCCTCCAAGCTCAGTACATACGTGGGAGGAAATGAAGAGACTGTTCCACCAGCGTTTCTATGAGGTCCAGAGAGAAGTTCAAACCATTGAGCTTCTCACCTTGACCTAAGATCCTGATGAGCTCGTGGACCAATTCATATCAAGATGGAGAGATTTGGCCGCTCGCCATCCCAATCCCATGCCAGAGAGGGAGGCATTTCAAACCTGTGTGCGGAACATGCGACTTGAGATTGCCCTACATGTTGAGGTCTCCATGTCAAATCTGATCTCTAAATCAGTCCACATAGAAAGCTTGTCACGTCACCATGGTGAGTCACGACAACAATCTACAAGCTCATGGAACAATCGGGCAATGGTAGCTCTAAGACTAATACACAGGGCAACCAACCAAATGGAGTGATAAGCATAGTCGTCACGGTTAGCGACCCAAAGAAGGCCCCCTCCCAAACTTTGGACCTCTTCAAAAGGGTAAACACAATAAAAGCACCTCAGGGGGGCAAGCAACAACAGTCGTACAACCGAGTACCCCCACCTACAAACCTTAATTAAGATGATTATTGGACCAGGAATAGAAACAAGGTGTACCCCTTTGAAAAGGAATGGGTCTCTGCATTACTCTGACTGCTACTCGAACAAAACATGATCGAGCTCCCAAAGACCAAGTTCCCTGATCAAAATGGACTTGACACTCAGAAGAATTATTGTGCTTACCATCGAAGGATCAACCACCCCACAGATGACTGCTACATGCTGAAAGATATTATCAAAGCCATAATCCAGAAGGGTAAAATAAAACTTGAAGAGCTAAAGAAGGAAATCGGGGCGCAGCAAACTCCAAGAGAAAGCCGAAGCGCCTGGTCTCCTTCATGCCTTTTTCGCTATAATGCTTCAAGAAGGCCTCATCACACAAAAATCGGCAAGGTATCCCCGATGTCTTTCTCAGGGGACTGAGGACAATTGGCGCCTATACCATCCGATATGGAGCCACGACCTGTGTGAATGCTCCAGTTTCCATGGTATAATCGCAAAGAAAATACAGGAATGCCAATAGTATTGTAGCAGCCTAGAAAGTGATCCTCAAACCACTGCTCCACCAGTATGAGAGGACGTCCTGACACAAGTTCTGGGTAAAGATGACTCAAATCCTGCTGAGCCCTCGACTTCCCAGCCATGAATAGTCCACCACGGGCAAAGCATACTCAAGTTATTAAGGCGAGAAGCAGTTTGTCAAACTAGGGTTGTCCATAAACCCAGTGAGACGTATCAACCATTGCCAATAAAAATCAGAAAAAGACGGGCACCAAGGGCTATTCACCGAAGAAACAAGACTGCTCAACAGCCTGTTGAGCAGGAATTTGTCAGGCCTCTTTCCCCATTTGCAACTTTACTGGATTTCATCCCTGGCACGATCTTCTTTCCTTCCTCCTCCCATCAAGAGGATATTCCCACGCCGCCTATTCCTCAAAATACGTCTAATGAGGGTGATGACATTAAAAGCACTCTCAAACGCCCTAAGCAAGGGAAAGACCTAAAAGATTCCTTGCACACGTTCAACTCTGGTGATGACGCAAAAAGCTGCCCAGATTGGTTCGATGAGGGGAACGACCTTAAAAGTCCCTCACTTTTTAACCCTCCTCCTTCTTCTTCTTTTGCTTGTCATCCTTCTTCTTCTATGTCTTCTGCAGGTACCACCTTAAAATGTCCAGACTTCGAGGCTCTCAATAGAGAACTTGAAGGAACCAACATAAGCAGGACACACAGGTGGCTGTTAAAAAAGACACTGGTCAAGCAGCAGGATTCTTAATAGTTGTTGAGGTCCTGATAGCTCGAGCTAAGACACAACCATCTTCCCCCACTAAGAAGCATAAGAAGTCAAAGCCAAAGAAATCCCAGTGGCCTCCTGAGCTTGACTTTGAGCAGAAACTGAAAGGAACAGGAGGGCAGAGCTTCTATTCTCAGGAAGCTTGCTACATGATACAGGCATCACCTAACACGGGGCAAATAAGCCTAAGATCAGGGAAAACACTGCAGCTTCCACCTCAGAAGTCAAGCATCTTGAAGTTTCCTGGTTCACCACTTCTCCCTCACCCAAATACTTCAATAAGTCCACCCATCCTACAGCTACCTGAGCTTCTTCCTTGCTCAAGCATCCTAGACAATCCACTCGTCCTCCAATTCCCTGCGAGGCCGTTGGTCCCATATACCCAGCCACCTCTTAAGCCCCAACCTCAAACCTCCATCACCCAAACCAAGCTCGCTATGCAATCAAGTAAGCCAGTAGGCTAAAGCAAACCTCCTCCACCTAAACATGCTCCTCAACCCAAACCGACCGTAGGGCCAGGAATACAAAAGGCTGATCATATAGCCCTAATCCAGGACCTTTTCGATATAGAGGTGTATGATGCTGAAGAGGAACCCATCGAGGTAGACCCATCGATCTTAAGTGGATGTGTGGAGGTCACCTTCTCAGAGGATTATCTACAATTGGGAGAAAAATTTCACAATCGCCATCTCTTTGTGACTGGTGAATTACATGTGTGCCCCATCAACTGAATTATGTTGGATGGAGGGTCAGAAGTCAACCTTTTCTCAAGGAGAATCCTTACTCAGTTGGGATTAGGTTCTAAGGATCTCACTCCGATGTATATCGCAGTTCAGGGATTCAACCAGTCAGGAGAGATGTCGGATGGTACTATCCGCCTTCGTCTCAAGATTTGTGAATTAAACAACTATACTTAGTTTCATGTAATCAATACCGATACCTCTTACAAAAACCTTCTCGGCCGCCCGTGGCTCCATGACCAGGGGTGGTTCCATCCACATTATATTAGTGTTTCAAGTGTAGTCGAGATGGGAGAAATCATACAGTTTATGCGGATAAAAGGCCATTTCCTGTAGCCGAAGCTCACTATGTTGATGCTAAGTATTACTTCATAGACTCACTATCACCTCAAAAGAAAAGCGATGGTGATTACAAGTCTGCAAGAAAGACAAAACCTTCGTCCCATGAGGATGTTGACGACATCGGGTGAACACTGGTGGACATGTTCAAAGAAGAGAAAAGACAAGACAAAATTCTCCCTTTGACTCCTCTTCATCCTAGCATGCTCTCCACTACCTCTAAAGAAGCTCCATCTTCTCCTAAGGATGAAGCCTCCCCATCTGCTCCCAGTCCCAAGACACCTTTGCCAAAAGATGAACCAGAGGTCACTCTTGAGATTGAGTAAGCCATGGGGATAGAACTCCTAGCTCCAAAGGTCACCTACACGCTGAACCATCAAAAAGTCTTGAATGTCCTTATTGCACTCTTGAAACTAAAAGTGGCACTTCAACCGTCGCGAAAGATTTTCCAAAACCCGGTGGCTATAACCATAGTGTATGCTCCTCGTCCCGTCGCAGGGCTAGCTCAGACTAGTAGTCAACCACAAGTTATGCACTTCCCGGATTGATGAGAGGAGAGCGGTTTGAGGAAGGACAATCTCTTTGCCCCCAAGAACAGGATTCCCTAACAAAGATAAGAAGCGAGGTTCGTAGCCTCCAAAGCCAATTGGAGGTTATGCGTGTCGCTTCAAAACATCTGAAGGAGTTCGTGCCTGAGACCAAAAGCTATGACAGGCTTTAAGTGAATATACCTCGAATGGAGGAAAAGCCCCTCCTGATTGGACTTTATAGTGAGCAGACTCATAAAATGATGAGGAAAATGAATTATGAGCCCTTAACCAATCAAACTTTAAGGGGAGAAAAAGTAATTTCTCCCCCATTCGAAGTCATTGAAGCAACAATAGCTCATCACATGACTAGACAATGCCTAAGGTATTAGCCACTTGAGACAATAAACAGTTCGAGAAGAAGTTCAAGCTCAAATAGAGGATATGAGGTGCAACAAAGTAAACTGAGAATGAAATCATGCAGCAAAATCAACCAAAAAAAAAAGAAGTACTGACAAAGAAAGGATACTCTAAAAAATGATTAATGATCTTATCGATCTCTGCTCTAGATGTGGTGGAAGAAGCATCGGCATGCTGGATACGTTCCTTCAGCTCAACCACCATTTGAGTTTCCTACTCTAAGGAGGTGGTTTCTGATTCAATGGCGCGAGTGAGTTCTGATAGATCCTCAGCCAAAGAAGTATCCAAAGCTCTTCTCTGAATCACCTCCTTCTGAAGATCACTAAATGCTTCTGTTAATTTTTGTATCTCCTCCCTTATTCAAAGCATCCGATTGAAACAAGTTCTCCCCTCCATCTTGAGGTCTAGTTGACGAGCAACCATAGAGGCCTTCTTCTATGCATAGGCATCTATTCCCTCGTAATGATGCAAGATTGACGCCAAGGTAGCTAGTCTGATGGTCTCAGCCTCATGATGCAACCTCCAGCTCTCCAGCTCATCTAGAGTAGCATGAAAATGAGAGAGGACTTCTGATGCATCCCCCAAAATGTTGGTCGCAGTGGAAAACTCCTTCAGTTTGACTATTGCCTCGCCCAGCTCAGTGAGAGGCAGCTCCCTTTGACCTTGAAGACTCGCATGGAGCATGCCAACAATTATCCCAGAAATGCCACTGAAAATAGGTCTGGATGGTACTCCTAGGTCCACCACCACTGAGGGGACTTCGGTTTCCGAGGCTAGGCTTGAAGGAACGAAAGCCATATGAGTCACTTGCTCTTCTAGAGTAATTGTGAATCTCGAAGCCTCAAGTACCCCAGATTCATATGCACCCCCTCCCCTCGTCTCTCACTCTCTATTATGACCCCCAAAAATTTCAAGGCCAACATCTCTCTCTTGTTCCCCATTTTCCTGAACTGTCGCTTCAGCTTCTACAAGTTCAGAGGTTACCTTTTCCCGTCGGCCTTCATCTTCTAAGGTAACCACTTCAGGCTCAGTCATGGCCTTTTCCACCTAGTTTGCATCCTTTGTAGCCAAAACTTCTCCGACAAAAATCTTAAGCCCCTAATCTCCCTGACCTGCACCTTCTGGGATAGCAGCCTCCTGATGCTCAACAGCCTTGCTAACCATAGGCCCCACCTCAAGAAAGATGCCTGGGCCCTCATTATCCATTATTGCGACCCCTGTCTCGGTCGGGGCAGTAATTTCCTGAGTCCTAGAGACCATATCAGCAATAGGTTCCTCTCCTGAGGCAATGATTATTGGGTATTTAGCCTCATTGACCTCCATTGGAATCACATCTGATTCGGGAATCCCCCTTGGACTTGACGACACCGCCCCATGTTCTGGAGTTACCTCTCGATTAGAAGTGATAAATAGGCTCAGAAGGGCCAGACTCATCTACTTCAGTCTCTGAAGAAGCAGAAAATAGTTTAGGAGAGGCAGAAGATGATCGATAAAATGCAAAAGGTGACACTGAAGGAGCTGCAAATGAATCAGAAGAGGAAGAGCTACCTCCTTATTCCAAAATCAAGGAAGTTTTGCAGCTCTACGTGTTCGAGCAGGTCAATCAGCTCGAGCCGGTGCACGAGTACTAGTAGGGGCAGAGCGTTTCCTTTTCTTCCCTCCTGCTGGAGGAGGAGAAGTCTCTTTAAAACCCCCTCCTTGAGAAGGGCTCACAGCAAGTCAACTGTGAGGACCACTCTCAATCAATGCGTTCAATTCCTGGATTGGATTCCCTTCATGACCTGAGACCTTTCATCCCTCCTTCCATTCAAAGACATGTCTGAGTTTATCAAAGATACTCCCAGTCGTTTTCTTCACGGCAAGAAATTGTGACGAATGTATCATCAGTTGCTATCTCTCGAGGGAACCCCAGTGCCTGCCAATTCCAGGGATAGTCCAAGTCAATAACCTCGCCAAGGATGGGGGCATTTCTCTTGATGTTAATTGTTGTTTTTCCCTTCCCAAGGGTGATCAACATCTCGAGCTAGTAAGCCTCCACTAGAGTGCAAAGGCCTCGGTCACTCGGACCCTTTTGTCAAAGTGGAGAAGCACATACTTGTTAATCTCCATTGCCTCCAAACATGTAGACCACGCAGTTCGTACATGCTCTGAAAACCAGCATTCTCGAAGTGTCCCAAGCTCTTCTTCTTTCCCAATGTTTACTCTTCAGCGATGCTTCTCAAAAAACATAGAGAAAGGGTAGCTCTGATCAAGCCCATCCTGACGGGCGAAGCGATGAGGGAAGTACCCTTCCAGTCTGGCACAATTCGGTGTCAGATAGGGCAAAACCCCCTCTCTAACACTCAACATAAACATGAGTTCCCTAATAATCATCGAAGCACCATCCAACTCCTCCCCAATTCATCGATGAAAGCGTGGTCGGTAAAGCTTCCAACTGGAAATGGAACCCGCCGCATATTTGAGGAGTCATGCCCAAACAAGCTCCGAGCCTCCCCTGGGTTATGGAAGATAGCCTTTTCACCAGCAATTCTAATTAAGAAGGGGGGCATTTTCTTCCTTGGGCATTGACTCTAAGTGGGAGGGAAATAGGCCCCTAGCCACCCATACACATAATGGATGGCAAATAGAGTCTTAAAATCTCTAGGAAAGGCTTCTCGCCCAACAATGTCATTCCCCCCCACTTTTCCTTTGTAGGCTTCCCTCTAGAGATAGCTCCCAGTTCATGGCAGTTAATGCATAAGACTTGTTGAGCGAGAGCATATGGACGACCCCTCACCATATCACAAGCCACATAGAGAGTGCCTGGCCGGATGTCATCTGCCCCTCCAGGAATAACAAATTTTCATAAGAATAAAGCCCGATAAGCGGCCAAGAAGATAGAGTTATCGCTGGTCTAAGGTTGATAGAGGGGAGGCATCTCCTTATCAACTGCCTTCCCCTTTTTTCTCTAACAACCTTGACCATCTTCAAGGTAATCCCCGTAAAAGAATTTCACCCATTTGGTGAAGGTTACCTAACTGTTGCTAGACTTGGAATGAAGCAACTGGTATATCTCAAAAAATTTCTGAAGACTGGCTGGCGGTTCCTCCCTCCCCAAGCGAGCACCACCAAAGATGATCGAGTTCTGGGGAACAAATTCATCATACATGGCCCCAATCAGTGGAGGGTCGCCAATAAAATGAAGGTCTAGTAAAGAGATCCCTGCTTCCCCATGCTCATGGAGCCAAGTGTTACTAACATGACTCCATGTTTCCAGCAGCACCTTGATAGTATTGGAGAACTGATCATAATTGGCATTGGAGGCCACATTCCTATGCATGCAATGAAGGAGTGCCACCCCTTCTTCAATATGGACATTACCGTCACCTTCCCCCCGAACTTCAAAGCGAACATGGTCGGTAATGAACGTGATGCTGAGAGGCCACTCTGGCTTGCACAATGCATTTATGAGCCAATTAGGCTCACCCCTCGCAAGACTCTCACTAGTAAACTCACTAGCATCGACCTCTCCTCCTATTAGAAGGTTCTTCATGTTAGGGATACTGTGAGAGGACCCAACCATCTTATCAAGGTTAAGGACCTACTCCTGGTTAGAAATTACTAAGGCACAGGATGGTGTTGACTGTGTTCTCAAAAGCTTAGTGCCGACTGTATTTGTTAACGCCTAACTCCAGCTGGGTTCACAAATGCCAGCGTCGATTGTGTCGTTAACACCTAGAGTTGACTGTGTGCTGCAAATACCAGCGCTAGCTGTGTCTGCTGCCTAGTGCCGACTGTGTTCACTGTTACCAACACCGATTGGGTTCGCAAATACCAGCACTGACTGTCTCCTTCAAATACCAGTGTCCGTTGTGTCTACTAACACCTAGCACCGACTGTGTTCGTTGAAACCAGCGCTGCCAGGGTTCGTAAGTACCAGCACCGGCTGTGTTCGCCATTGCTTAGCATTGACTATGTTTACAATGGACTATCACCACTCGGATTCAAATATTCTGCACGTGCCACGAATCCTACACGTGTCATCTCAAACCGCGCTGCGCCGTCGGACAACTGCCGTCACGACGTGGCCTGATGCACGTCCTCGCATGTATGAACTGACAATTACTAGCCTCTCATGACCCTTCACCTTCTGTAACCGTTCGCCTCCTGCAACTTCTCGGTTCCCTACCAGAAACGCCCCTTTCCCGTTGGAAACTCCCTTTTCCCCATCGAAAACATCACTGCGAGACTTTCCCCTTCATGCACACTGCAGGAAAAGCACAGAAACACGAAAGAATTTCCCTCTGTTGTGACTTCCGCCCCCTTTTCCCTTCTTCAGAGCACCCTAAACTAAGGCCAGAGTCTCTAGAACCTCCAGCAAACTCTCTTCTTGTCCCGCTGTACCGGTCGGTAAAATCCTACAACTTCACGAAGGCCGGGTGTTCTCTTTGATGCTCTCTCTTGTTTGCTAGCAAACTTTGGCAGAATCCTGTTCGAAGTACCCTGTGTGCTGCCGGAGTTCTCACAGGAAACTCTCTCACCCTCACTACTAAAAAATCTTAGCCGTTTTACTTTAAGTGAAACAGTAAGAAAGGGGTTTTACCCCCTTATATAGGCAGAGTTTCCCTGAAGAGTTCCCCATAATCAAGGAATACCAGTCATGTCCCTAAAGGCCAAATGAGCTGAATCAAGTCGAGCTCAGACCTGAGGCTTGAATGAAAGACTACTGCCAATCATGAAAACTCAAGGCCAAGATCAGGTCAGGCTTAGATTGGAGGCCCGAACACTAGCTCGCACCCAGCATCGGTTGTGTTCTTAGTCACTCAGCGCCAGCTGTGTTCTCAATCACTTAACACCGATTGTGTTCTCAATCACTCAACGTCGGTTGTGTTCTTAGTGGGCCCAGCACCGACTGTGTTCCCAAGTTTACCATCGTGTGTGTTCTCACTACGTACACTAATGCTTCCTCTGCTCATAGTAAAACATTCCTCATGCTAGCGTCGTGCATGTTCTAGCGTCGCGCGTGCTAGAACCTGGTTACCACTGTGTGTGCTTACCACTATCCCTAGTAGAGTTTCACCCAAGTCATTACATTTCATCCCCAATAGAGTTAGGAGGCAGCCACTGTCCCTCATCCCTAGTAGGGATTACACCCGTACTGCAGCCCATTGATCCCCGATAGAGTTACGAACATGCTTACCCCTTTAATCCCCCAATGGGTGAGTCGCACACCAAGCCATACTATCCCCAGGAGTCGGTTTAATGTTCATGAGCCCATTCCCTATGGAGTTCGCTCTTTCACCATAGGGAAGTCACACTCGCACCCTAAAAAACCCAAAGAAGTCCGCTTTAAGTTGCCATCCCTCATCAAGCCACCATCTCTACTTGAACACCGTGCTTGTGAATGGCCTTAATCATTTTTTCCCCAGGGAGTCAGATAGCTATCAACAGACATATTCCTCATGGAACTTCACCTATATGGCAACCCACATCCATGGTCCAAACTATATGACCTTAAACTATAGCAGAGGTCTAGTTGCACGACCTTAAATTGCATGTCCTAGTTGCATGACTTTAAAAAGAACAGGCCTAGTCCAAGCTATACAACCTTAAAACTATAGTGCACAACCTGGTCGCATGCCGATAAAAGACTTAGCACCATGGTGAACGTATTTTCTAGCACCTTGGTCCCTGATGCGAAATAAAGAGGAATCAGGTCAATAAAGCCTATAAAACAGTGGTAATTTTGACAGTCTCAAAATGGCCTCAGAATTGGTCATTATCTACACTAACACTCCATAAGGCCACCTACAAAGTTTTATCAAGATCAGACATGTCTAAGGCAGTCACCACAAAGAAACAATTTTGGCAAAATCGACCTCTAGCACCCTGAAATGGACCCCGTAACTAAAAATATATTTTTAGTGCCTCAAATAGCTGTGGGACCATCGCCATTACATCTGACGCAGTAAAAAACCCCTATGGGTCAAGTTTCATCTTAATCGGGGCACTCCAAGACAAAGTTATGGGTAAAATACCATAAAAGGGTAGGCCACACACTATTCCTGTGTAGCCACCCTGCACTAAAACACCATTAAAGGTGGGTGTTTTCACAGTCACACATAGTGACTTTTGGGGCCTATATCTCACTCGATCCGAGTAGGATAACGCTCAAATTTGGTGAGAATATTCGTTTAGTCAAGATGAGCGGTTCCATATGTGGTATGCCTCGTGACAATGCCGGAGTAGGGAGAAAAACTAGAGAAAAGTTGTTGATCCTTGAAGAAAATTACGGAAAATTCAGCAGTAGCATGCCACACTCCGGTAGCTAAATCACGATGCTCACATACCCGATCGGCATGAAATGAATTGCACTATGTGCATAATGTCTGAGGCTATCTCTAGTCTGAATCTCACGTACGATGAACGGCTAGATTTATCACACGGAGGGGTGAAAGATGCTATAAATTTTGGATGCCGAATTTCAAGATTATGGTAGGAAACTAAAGATGACAAAATCTTCATCCGGATGTAAAACTGACCCGTGCTTGTTGCAACGTGATCGTGAAGGCATTCTCAGTGTAATTCAACAAAGAATCAAAGAAAAAATTCAAGGAATGAGAACAAAATCGATCCAAAGTTTTCATGATTCATCCAAAATTCAAGTCTCATGATCATGGCTCAAAAACATGACCCATGGCTCGAAGTTGGTCTCAAATCGATCGCCATATAGAGTCCCACAAGTAAGCAATCATCTTTCGATCAAACGGGCATAGAAAAAGTCTCGGATCAGTCATGGAAGTTCACGCAAGTTCTCGGGCAGCAGCAAGGATTGTTCTGAAATTCTACACATTATTAGGCAGCGGCAAAACAATCCTTTTGTACCCATTTTTAAAAATTCTTTTAATTCAATTAAATAATAATTATCTTCAGTTCTAGGTAATTTTTGGGCGTCCACCCATGTTTGGTCCCAATTCTATATAAACATGCAAAGCCAAATTGTAAAATCAACCCTTGGGTTCATTCTTAAAGATTCAATAAAGATTTCATTTTTGCTTAAGCTAGTGGGTGCGTCTTGGAAAGAGAGAGAGGAGAGAGAAAAAAAGGGTCGATACCTTTCGATAAGGTAACTTTCTCTCTCCTCGCCTCTTTCTCTCTCTTTCTCTCTCTTCTTCCCATCTCTATCTCTTTCTCTCTTTCTCTCTTTTCTTCTCATCTCTATCTCTCTTTCTCTCTCTTCTTTTAAACTCTGTCTCTCTTTCTCTCTCTTCTTCATGTCTTTATCTCTCTTTCTCTCTTCTTCTCATCTCTATCTCTTTGTCTCTCTTGTTCTCATCTGTATCTCTCTTTGTCTCTCTTCTTCTCATCACTATCTATCTCTCTCTCTTCCTCTCATTTCTATCTCTTTCTCTCTCTTCTTCCCATCCTCTATCCCCTTCTTTAGACACAGTCGGTGAAGCTCAGCATCGACTGCATCCTTTCTCTCTCCTCTGACTTGACACAGTCAATGAAGCTTAACGCAGACTGTGTCCCCTCCTCTTCTCTATCTAGCTCTATCGATGAAGCACATCACTGACTGCATTTTTTCTCTCTTCTTGAACGATGTTTCTGAGAGAGCGATCTCAAAACCTTCTAGGTCTCCCGTGAAACCCGAGTCGTGTGTCGCCCGTTCATCCCGATCCGGAGGGTGAGGTTGAGGCACTTAACCAACTTGACGACTCCACTACTACCCCTTAGTTGGGTCATACTTGTTTTGCTAGTTTCTCCTTTTCTTTTCTGTTTTAACACATCACTTATGGCTTGAGGGTTCTATATCCCTAGGGAACAAGTTCCTCCAACTTCGTTCCCTACCATCATTTTGAGAAAAAGCCCTTGTCTAGCTCCTAGATCTTAACCTGGATTGGTGTGAGGAGGGACTTGAAGGTCCCTCACTGCCCGATCTCCTCGTTCTAGTGGAACCTCCGCCAAGGCAACATGCATTGGTAGCACATCTATTGCCACACGCAGCATGCACCCAGCCACCGGCAAGTCACTTGTCCGTCGTACTGTTAAGGTACGTCGTAGGCTGACCAGTCCCTCTCTACAGAAGATAAGAAATTTCCATTGCTTATGTGGGTTACCGCAAGGCTGCCCCCTGCATTCCTGCACCACCACGAGTCCCTATTCTTAGAGGCTTAACACATAGAGGCAGAGGACCTATGGCCTCCACCTCTCACACACACCATAAGGCTCGTGGGTCACTCACCCTAGCCACATCTCAAGGTAACTCTTATGTTACCTCGAGTCCGTGTCCAGAATGAGACCTTCCAAGGCCAGGTCTTGCACATGTTGCTCATATGCATCCCACCACTCAGGGGAAATGCTATCATTGCGCCAACCCGAGTACATAGGAGATGACCTACTCGTCCTCCTACTCAACACACACAAGCTCACCCCTATAACGGGCAGGTCTCCACCTTTTCTCTTACAGACACCGGCTCGCAAGACTCGGCCTCCTAAGGCCAAATCACTTGCTCGAGCCCTGACTGACCCTCAGGTCCCCTATGATCCTTCTTCGTGGGGCACAAATGCGTCACCGTCACAGATAGCCCCACCCCCTTGACTCAAGTGTCCTCATGAGTCAACCATGCTCTTGCCTGCTCCCCCTTCTTCGAGCAAGCACCTCCAGCCATGATACTCGAAGACCTTCCCCAAGAATACCATCTTGAACTAGCCTCGTCATTTTGGTCGTTTCTGTGGAGCCTACAAGAGATCTCGAGGCAATGACCTAATGGAAGATTGAGTTCTTGATCCTCTTCGACCCAAGATGACCCCAGTCCCTAGCCCTCATCCTTTGTCGCACTTGATGGAGACAACTCTCTCTTGTGCAAGTAGATCTGACAACCCACAGTCCCTCTCAGAGTTTTTATGTGAGGTCCATCAAAGCCTCAAAGCTAAGCATGATAGAGGTCTTCAAATTCTGACCAAGGACGTGACCAAGGCAGTCTGGGCAACCAGCTCTGATAACCCTCTCCACCTAAATCCCTTCTACCCTCTTCAGATGACGAAGCCTGAAGAAGAAGGCCATGAGCCTTACACTGTTGTTAGTGTTGTAGAAGATGACCCATCCACTCAGCAGCCACGGTCCTAGCACCCTCGAGAACCAGTCCTCACACAATTGGCATACAAGAGTCGAGTCCAGTCGGGGTATGCTGACCCCCTATTGACCGATCTACCGCCCATGACCTGTCAAGTTCACAAGCCCTCAGCTGCAACTGACACTGACCTCCATAGAGAAACGATCAGCAGAATGTTTGTAAGTGAGCATGGCGACGTGCAGGAAGAGCACATGAACAAATTCGAAGATATGGTGGGCGCGATGATGGAAAATATCGATCATATAGACACCACACACTAATCAACTAACCATGAGGTCAATTCTCATCACTCAGATGGTGCATCTTCAAGGCAGCCCCTGCCCTCTGCCTCACAAGACAATTTTTTCCCTCACCCCATCTCTCAGGTAGACATTGATGCTTTGATGACCCATAACCTAAAGAACAAACAAATCCTAGGAATACTGGGTACGATGCCTTATCAAAGACCATACCCTTCATACATCGACCAGGTCTCACTTCCCTCAGATTATAAGAAAGGGAAGGTTCCTCTATTCAACGGAACCATGTACCCAAACCAGCATATTGCCCACTTCCAGGCAGCATGTCGAGAAACCGCGGCTGATGGGAGACTTCTTCTCCATCAGTTTGTTGAAACCCTTGATGGCCCAATCTTTCAGTGGTATGCTCGACTTCCACCAAAATCAGTACATATATGGGAAGAGATGGAGAAACTGTTCTATCAGCGCTTCTTTGAGGTCTATAGAGAGGTCCACACTGTTGAGCTTATCACCCTGACTCAAGATCCTGATCAGCCTGTGGACCAGTTCATATCATGATGGAGAAATTTGACTGCTCGCCATCCCAATCCTATGCCTGAGAAGGAAGCAGTCCAAACTGGTGTACGCAACATGCGATTTGAAATTTCTCAACACATCGAGGACTCTAATCCAACTTCCATGTCAGAGCTGATCTCTAAATCTTTTCGCATAGATAGTCTATCACGCTACCACGACGGGTCACGACAACAACCTGTAAGCTCTAGGAACAACCGGGACAATGGTAACTCTTAGAACAACACATGGGGCAGCCAATAAAAAGGAGTAATCAGTGCAGCTGTCACAGTCACTGATCCAAAGAAGGCTCCCTCCCGAACTTTGGGCCTCTCCAAAGGGGTGAGCACAACAAAGACAATACCTTAGGCAGGCAAGCAACAACAACCATACAATAAAGTACCAGCCGATGAATCTTAATCGAGATGATTATTTCACTAGGCATAAGAACAATGTCTACCCCTTTGAGAAGGAATGGGTCCCTGCACTATTTCGATTATTAATGATACAAAACATGATCGAGCTAGAAGCTAAGTTCCTTGAAAAAGCTGGGCTCGATACTCAGGAAAATTATTGTGCCTACCATCGAAGGATCAATCACCCCACAGATGACTGTTATACGTTAAAAGATATTATTGAGGCCCTGATCCAAAAGGGTCAGATAACGCTTGAAGACTTAAAGAATGCCTTTGGGGTAGCAAAACCCTCCCATGTAGTCACCATCCAGGAAGAAGACGAATCCCCTGGTATCCTTCATGCCTTCTTCATTATAATGCATTACGAAGGCATAATCACATCGAAGCCCGCAAGGCAACCCCGATGCCTTGCTCAAGGCGCTGAGGACCGTTGGTGCCCATATCATCAGATATGGGGCCACTACCTGTGGAAATGCACCAGTTTTCATGATATATTCACAAAGAAAATGTAGGAATGTCAGGAGTTTTATAATGTCCCAATAAATGATCCCTAAGCCACTGCTCTATTGATCCAAGAGGATCTCCCAACACAAGACCTTCCTAATAATGAGTAAGATTATGTTGAACCCTCGACTTACCAGCCATGAATAGTCCACCGTGGGTGAAGCAGACTCAAGTCCTTAAGATGAGAAGCAGTTCACCAAGCTATGGTGGTTCACAAGCCTAGCGAGACAAATAAAACACCACCTTAGAAACCCAGAAGGAGACGGGCACCAAGGGCTACTCGTCGGGGAAACGAGACAGTTCAACTACCAGTTGAGCAGGAATTTCTCAAGCCCCTTTCCCCACTACCAACCTTACTGGATTTTATCCCTAGCAGGATCCTCCTTCCTTCTCATCAAGAGGACGTCCTTGCGCCATCTTCCACTCAGAGCACGTCCAATGAGGGTGACAACATTAAAAGCACTCCCCAATGGTCTAAGCATGGGAAAGACCTAAAAGACCCCTTGCACACGTCCAACCTTGGTGATGATGTAAAAATCCGCCTATATCGGTCTGATGAGGGAAACGACCTTAAAATTACCCCACTTTCTGACCCTTCTCCTTCTTCTTCTCATGCTTCTTATATTTCTTCTCCTATGTCTCCTGCAGGTACAACCTTGAAATGTCTGGACTTCAAGGCTCTCGATAGAGAATTCGAAGCGATCAACATAAGTAGGACGCAATGAAAATGATTGAGAAAGACCCCGGCATAGGCAGCAGGATTCTTAACAGTTGCTAATGCCCTGGCAGCTAAAGCCAAGGAAGAGCCACCTTCTTCAAAGAAGCACAAAAATTCAAAGCTAAAGAAACCCCAGTGGCCCCCTAAGCTTGACTTTGAGCAGAGACTTAGAGAATCAAGAGGGTAAAGCTTCTACTCTCAGGAAGCATGCCACATGATACAAGTCTACGAAGTACCAGCCAGCGTGGGGTAAACACTGCAGACACCCATTCAAAGACCGTGTGATTCATATGGGGACACTTCTTACTCCACAATCATTGAATCCGAAATTCCCTATAATCTCCAAGTCGAACTCCTGCAGCTTGAGAAACAATCTTTGTTTATGGAAGATCCTTCCATTCCTGAATTTGGGGAAGGTGCGGAAATTATGATCCACCCTGGACCTTAATCAGAGGCAGAGATGTCAGGATCATGGGTCTCTGCACTTGAGGTCGATCAAAAGAACTTTGAAAATAATGATGAAGAGTTGCAAGAGGCCCCAGCAAAGTGGGAAGAAGGAGGTCAAGCCACAACAGACGAGCTCAAGGAAATAGACCTTGGAGACGAAGCCGACCCCAGACCCACTTTTATTTCGGCGAATCTTTCTCTAGAAGAGAAAGAAGATTTCACTACTTTCTTGCGAGGAAACAGAGACGCCTTTTCTTGGCATCATCATGAGATGCCTGGTTTAGACCCTCAAGTCGTTGTTCACCATCTCGGTATTGATCTGACTTTCAAACCTGTCAAGAAGAAGTCAAGAAGGTTCAAGCCTGAACTTTAAATGCAGATAAATGCCGAAGTTACGAAACTCAGACAAGTAGACTTCATTCGTGAAGTCAAGTACTCAAAATGGCTAGCAAATATTCTTTCAGTAAAAAAGAAGAACGTTTAAATTAGGGTGTGCCTTGACTTCCGCGACCTCAATATTGCCTGTCCCAAGGATGATTTTCTATTGCCAATCATCGAGATGCTCATTGAATCTACGGCCCACTACCAAATCTTCTCCTTCATGGATGGATACTCCAGGTATAATTAGATTCGGATGACACCCGAAGATGAGGAGGCCATTGCATTCTTGACTCCAAAAGGGGTCTTCTATTACACAATGATGCCTTTTAGATTAAGGAATGCTGGTCCAACATACCAGAGAGCAATGACGACCATGTTCAAAGACATGACGCACAAAGAGGTGGAGTGTTATGTAGATGACTTGGTGGTAAAATCCAAAGAGAGGGATGCTCATATGAGAGACCTTGAAAAGGTATTCAAGCGACTACACCTTCATCCACTTAAAATGAACCCGTTGAAATGCTCTTTTAACGTGTGTTCGCGAAAATTCTTGGGGTTCATTATCAAAGATCAAGAGCTTGAAGTAGAGCCAATCAAGATCAAGGTGATCCAAGAAATGTCGTCGCCAACTACACTGCGAGAACTACGCTCTCTTCAACTCATCTCAAATCTCTCAGGTCGCTGTAAACCCTTTACGCATATACTAAAGAAAGATACTCCATTCATCTCAGATGAAGCATGTCAACCAGCTCTTGATGACATTAAACAAAATTTACTCAACCCTCCAATACTCTCTACACCGATGTTGGGAAAGTCGCTCATCCTATACGTGACCACTCTGGACGTGTCACTCAAAGAGATTGCATTATAATATCTCAGCTGCAGGATGCAAGGGGTCGAGAGGAAGTATGCCCTAATAGAAAAGATGTGCCTCGCTCTAATTTTTGCAACACAAAAACTCTGTCACTACTTCCTTGGTCATGAAGTGAAACCTATATCAAAAGTAGATTCTGTAAAATTTCTCATGACACGCCCATGCTTGTCAGGAGGCCTTGCTAAGTGGTCACTATTGTTGATGGAATTCGACATCATGTATGTCCCACAGAAGGCCATCAAAGGACAGGCCTTGACTGATTTTCTTACAGCACACCCTGTACCTGCCGAATCTCCGTTATCGAGTGACCTCCCTGATGAAGAAGTGTTATGTGTTGAACTTGCTCATGCGTGGGAGTTGTACTTTGATGGAGCCTTCCAATCAAACCGAGGAGGCACCGGAGTAGTGTTCCTTACTCCGAGAGGAGCAGTATTACCACTTTCATCCTCTCTCGCTCAGGCCGGTTCTCATAATAGGGCAGAATATCAGGCCCTTATAATCGGGTTGGAGATAGCCTTCAACCTCGACTTGGAGCAGCTCAAGATCTATCGCGACTCTGAGTTAGTTATCCAACAGCTCAAAGGGATCTGTGACGTGAGGAAAGATACTCTCAAGCCTTATCATGATACTACAAAATCATATCTGGCCCAATTGGAGGATGTATCCCTAAGTCACATCCCCAGGAGGTTAAACTCGTAAGCTAATGCACTTGCAAAAATCGGTGCTACAATTCAATTATTCTCATCAGGACCCACGCTTGTCTGGGTGGACGATTGGAGACACATTGAACTAGGAACCGAGGTAGACGTGGATGATGAGAGAAATATCTTCCCCGAGTGCCCTTATTATCCATTTGAAGCAATTCTATCACCTAAAGAAGTAATCAACACTGAATAAGAAATGGCACAGAGTCAAGGAGCTAAGGGTCGAAACCAAGCACCAGAATTCTTTGACCCAATATGTGTAGAAATTAAGTACGTAGAACATTGGACAGAGCCCATCACTAGTTTCCTAAAACATGGCAGGCTTTCAGAAGATCGTGCCAAAGGCAATAACATACGTCGAATGTCTACCTAGTAGACCCTCCTTGAAGGAGATGCTCCTATTAGATGGTCATTTGACGGTATTCTTCTTAGATGTGTGGACGTGCAAGAAGCAAATAAGGTGTTGGAAGAAGTACACTCAGGCATTTGTGGACTACACCAGTTTGTTGTTAAGCTCTATGAACGGATATGCAGATTGGGGTATTATTGGCGTTCCATGATTATTGATTCCCTAAACTATGCTAAAAAGTGCCAAGTGTGCCAAATACATTCAAGCCTTGTTCACCAGCCTCCAGAATCCTTCACCCTACAGTGGCATCATGGCCCTTCTCACAATGGGGTATGGACATTGTAGGGCCTATAAACCCTCCTTCGGCAATGGGTCATGTCTTCATTTTAGCCGCAACAGATTTACTTTTCTAAGTGGGCTAAAGCGGACCCATTTAAGCAAGTTCCTGGGACAACAATGGCCGGCTTCATTTGACATCACATTATATTCTAGTTTGGTGTCCCTGACCGGATTATCTTGGACAATGGCCCTCCATATCGAAGTCATCATATTGATTGCTTGGTCAATCAGTTTGGTTTCGAATGGACGTATTTGACTATGTACCACCCTCAGGAGAATGGATTAGCTGAGGCTTTCAATAAGACTTTGTGCAACATTTTTCAAAAATCGGTATCAAAGATGAAAGGGAACTGGCATGAGAAGCTTCCTGAAGCACTATGGGCTTATCTTGCTACTATGTGAAATGCTATCGATTCCACTCGTTATTCTCTGGTCTACAGAGGTGAAGGAGTTTTATCATTTGAAATTCAAATCCCTTCACTGTGAGTCGCTATTCATCATGGAGTAACCGAAGACAAGAGAGTCAAGCTTCGGTATTAAGAATTGGATGCCCTCGATGAAAAGAGGCTAGAGGTTCAGCAGATCCTTGAACTTAACCAAGGGAGAATGAAGACGGATTTTGACAAGTCTGTCAAGGTCCGCTCATTCACCCGTGGTGATCTAGTTCTAGCCGTTAAGAGGCTTATTATTATGCATGGCCGGTGTAAAGGGAAATTTGAACCCAAATGGGACGGTCCCTTTATAGTAAAAAAAGTCTCACCAAATGGAGCCTACATATTGACACATCCTAATGGAGAGGAGGTGATGCCCCCTATCAACAGGCGATACGTAAAGAAGTACTATCTGTGATGCATATTCAAAGGGAAGAGACTCCATGCAAAGTAGGAAATATAATCCAAACAAGGTCTAACTCTTTATCAGTGTAAAAGCGAGTTACGATTTACAAGCCAAAAAGCCCGTAATTAGGGAGGTTACAAGTCTCTTGCATCCGAGGATAAGAGGGTGGTTTCAAACCAAAACCTGTAGTGTTGCTCTGGAAAATAAGGATAATAGGACGGTTACAGGCCAAAAGAAAGGCCTTCCTCATGACGAAGAAGTGAAATCACTCAGAGAAGTTATAGCTTCATTTCATCCGACGAGTACCACCAGAGAGAACGGTTATAGGCCAAAAGAAGAAGCCAACCATTTTCGAGTCAGCTTCAGTTCATCAGACGTGTACATCAAACATACAAGCAAGATGTCATCTGATGTGTAAGCCAGATCTCATCTGCCGTGCATAACCAACATACAAGGCAGAATTCATTCGACGTGTACATCAAACATATAAGGAAGGCTTCTCTTGTAAGGAACTGGCCTATGATGGAGAGAATACCATGTTCACAATGGATGCCCTTCCACAGAACATAATGGACTTCATTGTTGTGCTAGAGCACTTTGCTTCCCACAAGCATCACAATCCAGGCCTTACCACTGGTTACCACCCTTTACCTACTCATGTCAGCGTCATAGCTAAGCGCAGCAATTCCTGCATATAATGTACTATGCAGCTCTGTGCGTGTCATCACGTGCCACATGCGCTGATGAGCGCCATCTGAAGCCAGCACCGGCTAAGACCAGCATCGGCTGTGCTTCTAACTCCTAGCGTCGACTGCCTTTCTTGAGGATCAGCACCAACCGTGTCAGCATCGATTATGCATCTAACCATCAGCGTCGGCTGTGTTAGCACTGGCTGTGTCAGCACCGGCTGTGCTTCTGTTAGCGTCGGCCGCCTATCCTAAGTCAGCGCCGGCCGTGTGCTTCACCGCGACTGTTCACCTCCCGATGTCTCCTTGTTTTTCGCATTTGTTCACCTCCTGAGACTTCTCGTTTCCAAGGCTTAAATCTCTTCGCCTCCCTAATAGTTGCACGATTTCCAAGCACAACTGTTCGCCTTCCCTGCGACGGTCCACCTCCGATGACGGTTCATTCCCTGTCTTTTCAGTTTCTCGCCAGAGCTTCTCTTCCCCACTAGAAAACCTCTGCAAGGCCACCAAAGACACCAGAAAACCACCTAAGCCCCCGGAGAAACTCCCAAAACATGTGGAAATGGCCACTGCTGCACTTCTCGCCAGTCGAACCCATAAAACCATGGTCGAGATTCAATGTTTCCAGGGAAAAACCCCTTACACTTACTAAGAAATTTCTGAAAACTGTCGAAACCCCCCCGGGTAGCTCTTTTCACTTCCCTAAATAACAGCCGGAGTTCACTGATTCCCCGGTGAGCTCTCGTTTTTCCATTTATTCCCGGGCAAAAAAGCTCCCTGTTTACTCCTTTTGCTCGCTCTCCTCTTGCAAACTTCACCAATCCCCAGCTGACTTCTTCTTGTCGAAATCTTCACGGTAAAAACCATGCCGGAATCCTTGATTGCTTGCCGGAGCTTCCACCACAAACTCTGCTCATTGTTAAATTTTTGTTTAATTTTTTTACCTTCGGTGAAAAGTGGGGAAAATGGGGTTTTACCCACTTATGTAGCCTATGCTCTCCCCAAAATGCCCCTTGCAAATTGAGAATCCCAACCACATCTAAAAGATCAAACGACAATGGGCCAGGACTGAGTTGGGCTTGGGTTGAAGCCTAAACACAAACTTTCGCCCAACGTCGGCTGCGTGTTCAGAGACTTCATCCCCGCTTGTTTTGATTATAACTTCAGCGCTGGCAGTGTGCTCGAAGCCCCAACACCGGCTACTTTCTCAGTAAACCTAGCGCAGACCATGTTTAGTGCCTGTTGAGTCGTTTAGAAGCAGTGTTGCCCGTTTTCAGTGTCAGTTGCATTTTCAAAGACTCATCACCGGCTGAGCACTCACTATAAATAATGGCTGCTGCACCTGCTGCCAACTGTATTTTAAGCAGCCTAGGCCAAAACCGTGTGTGTTCTATCACAATCCCTAGTGAGGTTGCACCTTGACTCTGACCTATTGTACATAGGTCGATCAAAATCAGGCCATGACTTCTCATCCCTAGTAGGAGAGACGTACTCATACTATAGCTTATTATCCCTAGTGGAGTTAGGGCCATTTTGCTGCTGCAACCCCAGTCGTGCCTCACACTTATTTATTCTGTCCTCAAGGATATAAAACACCCACATTTTTCTCCTAATCCCTAGTGAAGATCTCTTTCGTTCACCATCACTCGTTGGGCCACCATATCCATCTGAGCCCTCTGCTTGTGAATGGCCCTGACCATTTTATCCCTGTGGAGTCGGATTGTCATCCACAGGCCTATTCCCCAAGGAGCTTCACCAACATGGCGACCCACATTATGGTTTAGATGCACGACCCTAAACTACATAGTCCAAACTATATGACCTTAAACTGTAGCGGAGGTCTAGTTGCACGACCTTAAACTGTATGACCCTAGCTGCATGACATTAAAACTGCATAGCTATGGTCTAGATACATGATTCTAAACTGCATGATCTAAACTGTATGACCTTAAACTATGGCTGAGGTCTAGTTGCACGACCTTAAACTGCATGGTCCTAGTTGCATGACTTTAAAATTACATTGCTATGGTCTAGATGCACGACCATAAAGTGCATGGTCCAAACTATATGACCTTACACTGTAGTGGACGTCTAGTTACACGACCGTAAACTACATGGTCCTAGCTGCATGACTTTAAAACTGCATAGTTATGGTCTAGATGCACGACCCTAAACTGCAAGGTCCAAACTATATGACCTTAAACTGTAGTGAAGGTGTCGTTGCACGACCTAAAACTACATCGTCCTAGCTGTATGACTTTAAAATTGCATAGCTATGGTCTTGATGCATGACCCTAAACTGCATGGTCCAAAATATATGACCTTAAATTGTAGCAGAGGTCTAATTGTCCGACCTTAAACCACATGGTCCTGACTTCATGACTCTAAATTTGCATAGCTATGGTCTAGCTGTATGACCCTAAAACTATAGTACATGTCCTAACCACATGGTGTTAAAAGGCTCAACACCACGGTCCAAACTATACGATCGTAAACTGTAGCGGAGGTATAGTTGCACGACCTTAAACCACATGGTCCTACTTGCATGACTTTAAACTGCATAACCACGGTCAAAGCTATATGACCCTAAATCATAGTGCACTTCCCTGCCGCATGATGATAAACTTCTTTGCACATGTCCCGGAGGTATAACCATAAACTCACCCCTGCGTACGCACACACACCTTTTTACGTACATCTTCATGCACATCTTCCTTAACCGACCCATGCATGTGCAGTACCTCCCTAGTGAGTCCATTCACTTCATAATCCTTCATCATTCCCCAGTGAGTCTCACCCGTGCTCACAAAAACGGCGAACCATCCTGTCACCTATACTTGTCTCAAGCTAGTGGGTCACCGTTTTTCACCCACCTTCATACCTCATCCATCTTTCATAGGTTGGTTCGTTCCATCTCCCTAAAAGTGAGCTAAAACCACTATCATACTCACTCCATGGCCTCTACCAACTGCCATTCATCCCCTTTATGGTCCAGTTGGATGACCTTAAACTGTAGTGCACGTCCTGGCCGCTTGATGTTTAAAGGCTTCGCACAGATCCTAAAGGCATGACGTTAAACACGTCTTCACAAAAAAAAAAGGAATGAAATAACGGGCATGGTGTATACCTTAATAAGGGAATGCCATGAGTAAAAATGACGGACGGGCATGGTCACAAAACCATGAGAAAAAGAGTTCCGTGAATAAAACCCGAGCATGGTGAAAACCTGAAAGGGCTTCGTGAGTAAAAATGGAATAATAAGGCTGAACATGGCCGTAAGGTGATCTGTAACAGAGCCCTAAATAAAAAGAAATTGGTGAAAACTATCTGTACGGTGCTGCACCCCAAGTTCAAGTGAAAATTCATAAAGAATGCTTGGACCAATAAACAAGTTGATGCAGTGCTTGCCTCAACAGGCGGATTCAACCCTCGCTCAAAAAAAAAAAAAAAGAAAAAAATCCCTAGTATTACAATATCAGGGTAAAAAAAAACGAGCTCTAAGGAAAAGATTCCGACTGCCTGAGTCCAGTTGCAAAAAGGACTCGAAAGACAGAATACTCGCCAAGACGACAAGACAAGTCTCATGAAGAAGAGAATCATTCCCAGGAGGTTCCAAATGTACTCCAAGATGCAAGAGATGCCTCATGAAGGCGGAGTCAACCATGGCTTTGGAGCGGCAATCAGATGATTGTCGCAGCTGCAATATAGTAGGAAGGGTGGTTGTACCCAAAGCTGGTCGCCTCGATAAACTGAGGTACCCTACCCGCTAAGGAACAAATGCTACACGACGCTGACGAGTGCCAACAAAAGGCTCTTCATGACAACAAACAAACAAGAAAGTCATTCCGACAAACCAAAGAGACCCACGAAGGCAAGAAACTGACAAAGCCAAGGCCAAACTTGCCAAAGATTTCAGGGTGACATCTCCCCATGAGGCCGCCTCGCCAAAATCCCTCCCTAGCAGATAGGCCTAGACCTTCGGGAACGACTAACAAAATGCCCCCGACTGGACCTGGCAGGATGGGACCCACAAAGGTACCCTGCTGATTAAAAGCAAACTTGGTGTAGCAGCAAACAGCACCAACCAAAGGCCCTTTGGCTGTCTATCCAAAGAAAACAAACCTAGACCAAATGGGACCAATGCCCTTCGACATGGCACTCAATTGCCAGATGGGTCGGATTCTGACTGATGAGGTCCGCACAAAATCCTCAGCTTCAAAATCGCAGACAGTCCACACGAGGGCGAGGACTTCGTTAAGATCCCTAAAAAAAGTCTCTTCTCTTCTTAAAGTCTCCACAGACGGACCTATGAACAATGCATCCCTATGTCTGAGCATCTTGGTTACACCATTGTGTGAATCTCCTGGACGTTCATGTGGTCTTGTGGCTAGGGAAAAAAAAGTAATACATCCGAAGGAAATTTTCTAAATTTTTTCCTTCTCGCTTCTCTCGAAACACAACATTCAACGGGGCAAGGTGTTTGAATGCATTTTTCACCACCTTGGTCCCCGGTGCAGAATAAAGAGGAATCAGGTTAATAAAGCTTATAAAATAATGGAAATTTCAACAATCTCATAATAGCTCCAGAATCGGTCAAGATCTTCATCAGCACTCCAAAAGGCCATCTGTCATGTTTTAGCACGATTAGACATGTCTAAAGCAGTGAACACAAAGAAACAATTAAGGCAAAATCGGCCTCTAGCACCCTGAAATAGACCTCCTAACTAGAACTATATTTTTGTTGTGTCAAATAGTTGTGGGACCACCACCATTGGATCTGGCACAGTAAAAAACCTTGAGTCAAGTTTTAACTTAATCGGGCACTCCAGGATAAAGTTATGAGTAAACTACCTAAAAGGGATAGGCCGTACGCTATTCCCGTGTGGTTACCTTGCACCAAAACACCATTAAATGTGGCTGTTTTCACAGTCACGGGCAGTGACTTTCGGGGCCCATATCTCACTCGATCGAAGTCAGATCAAGCTCAAATTTGGTGAGCGTGTTCATCTCGTTAAGACGAGCGTTTTGATATGTGGTACGCCCCGTGACAATGCCTGAGTATGGAGAAACACTAGAGAGAGGTTTCTTGATCCGTGAAGAAAGTTGTAAAAAATTCAACAGCAGTATGCCGCAATTCGGTAGCCAAATCACGAAGCTAACATGCCTGATTGACATGAAATCAATTGCATTATGTGCGAAAGGTCCGAGCTATCTTTGGTCCGAACCTCGCATATGATGAATGGTTGGATTTCAAGATTCCAGCTGTCGAATTTCAAGATTCCAGCAAAAAACTCAAGACAACAAAATCTTCATCCGCACATGAAATCGAGCAACACTAAATGCAACGTGATCGTGACGACATGCTCAATGTGATTCAACAAATAAACGAAGGAAAAACATCAAGGAAGGAGCACACAATCAATCCAAAGTTTTTAAGATGCATCCAAAATTCAAGTCTCATGATCATGGCTCAAAAACATGATTCATGGCTTGAAGTTGGTATCAAATTGATCACCATGCCGAGCCCCTCAAGAAAACAATCATCTTTCGATCAAACGGGCATCAGAACAACCCCAGATCAGTCATGGAAGATCACACAAGTTCTCGGGTAGCAGAAAAGACTGTTCTAGAATTCTACACATTATTAGGCAGGGGAGAAATAGTCCTTTTATACGCATTTTTAGAATTTCTTTTATTTAAATTAAATGGTAATTATCCTCAATTCTAGGTAGTTTTTGGGCGTCCACCCATGTTTCGACCAATTCTATATAAACATGCAAAGCCAATTTAGTAAGGTTCCCGAGAGAGCGAACTCAAAGTCCTGGGTTCCCTTGAAACCTGAGATGCATACCGCCCGATCATCCAGATCCTGAGGGCGAGAACAAGGCACCCAACCAGCTCGGTGACTCCACTAGAGACTGACTACCCCTTAGTCGGATCGTACTTGTTTGCCTAGTTTTTCCTTTCTGTTTTTCTGTTTTCACACATCACTTGGGGCTTCTGGGTTCTGTAACTCATTCATCCGGATCGGGGAATTTCTTATCCTTGCATTCGTGAGTGTCCCCAGGGAACAAGTTCCTTCAGCTTTGTTCCCAACTTTCCATTTGATAAAAGGCCCCAGGTCTAGCTCCCAGGTTTTAACTTGGATTGGCTTGAGCAGGGACCTGAAAGTCCCTAACTCCCCATCTCCTAGCTCTGGTGGAACCTCCACCAAGGCACCTTGCATTGGCAGCACATCTGTTGCCCCACACAGCATGCACCCTATCATCGGCAACTCACTTGTCGGTCATGTTGTCGAGGTACGCTGGAAGGCTGCCCAGTCTCTCTCTGCAAAGGGCAAGGAAGTTGCCATTGCTCCTATGGGTCACCGCAAAGCTACCCCCCACATTCTTGCACCACCAAGAGTCTCTATCCATAGAAGCTCGACACATTGATTTGGAGACCCTAGGGTCTCCATCCCTCCCACACATCAAAAGGCTCGTGGGTCATCCACTAGAGCCACACCTCGGGGAAACCTTTATGTTACCTTGAGTTAGTGTCCAGGATCAAACCTCCCAAGGCTAGGTCCTCCACACGTTGTTTATCTACATCCCACTGCTTGGGGAACGCCATCATTGTGCCAGCACGAGTACACATGAGACGACCTTCTCGTCTTCCTACTCAGCACATAGAAGCACACCTTGTAAGGGGCAAGCCTCCACCTGTTCTCTTACAGACATTTGTTCGTAGTTCTTGGCCTCCTAATGGCAGACCACTTGCTTGAGCCCGGGCTTACCCTCAGGTCCCCCGTGATCCTTCTTCAAGGGGTGCACATGAGTCCCCATCACAGAAAACCCCTCGCCCTCGACTCAGGCATCCTCACGAGTCCACCCTGCTCATGCCTGCTCCTCCTTCTTCGAGGAAGCATGTCTAGCCTTAATACTCGAAGACGTTCCCCAAGAGTACCATCCTGAACTAGCCCCGTCAGTTTGGTCGTGTGTCTAGATCCCACAAGAGAGCTCGGGGCAAAGACGTAATGGAAGATTGAGTCCTTCTTCCTCCCCGGCCTAGGTTAACTCTAGTCCCTGACCCTCATACTTTGCCACACCTGATGGAGACAACCCTCTCTTGTGCAAGAAGAGCCGACTAGCCATAGTCCTGATCACAATTTTGGCATGAAGTCCATCCAACCCTTATAGCTAACGCTATTGGGGTCTGCGAATTCAAACTAAGGAAGTGACCAAGGTGGTTGAGGCAGCCAGCTCTGATGACCCTCTTAGCCAGAATCCTTTCTACCCTCTTCTTATGACGAAGCCTGAAGAAGAAGTCCATGAGCCCTGTACTATAGTTACTGTCATAGAAGACAACCCAGCCACTCAACAACCATGGTCCCAAGACTGTCAAGAACTGGTCCTCACCCGATCGGCATACAAGAGTGGAGTCCAGTCGGGGCATGCTGACCAATCCTACATGTGCGACCCGTCAAGTTTGTAAGCCCTCAACTGCAATTAACGCATACCTCTCAGGAGAAATAGTCAGCGTGAAACGAACCTGACTTGTAGGACGACCGCATGCACAAATTCGAACATATGGTGCACGCAATGATGCAGAAGATTGATTGTATAGATGTCGCATGACAATCAGTTAACCATGAGGTCAATTCCCATCACTCATATGGTGCAGCTCCAAGGCAGCCCCTTCCCTATGCCTCATAGGACAATTTTGTCCCTCACCCCGTCTCACAAGCAGACATCAATGTTATGGTTACCCATAGCTTAAAGAACGAACAAATTCCGGGGATACATGGTGCAACGCCTTATCAAAGGTCGTATCCTTCATACATTGACTAGGTCTTTCCCTCAGATTACAAGAAAGGAAGTTTCCCCTATTCAATGGAACCATGTCCCTGAATCAGCATATCGCCCATTTCCAAGCCGCATGCCGAGAAACAACGACTGATGGGAGACTTCTCCTCTATCAATTTGTTGAAACCCTTGATGGCCTAGCTTTTCAGTGGTATGCTCGACTTCCCCTAAACTCAGTGCATACTTGGGAGGACATGGAGAACTGATCCACCAACGATTTTATGAGGTCAAGAGAGAGGTTCAAACCATCAAATTTCTCGCGCTGACCTAAGACCCCGATGAGCCTTTGGACCAGTTCATATCAAGAGTGAGAAATTTGGCTGCTCACCTTCCCAATCCCATGCCTGAAAAGGAAGCAGTTCAAACTTGTGTACGGAACATGCGACCCGAAATTGCTCTACATGTCGAGGTCTCCAATCCGACTTCCATGTCAGAGTTGATCACTAAATCAGTCCACATAGAAAGCCTATCACGCCACCACGGTGGGGCATGACAACAGCCTGGAACCTCAGGGAACAACCGGGGTAATGGTAGCTCTCAAACTAACCCCCAGCGCAACCAACAAAAAGGATTGATCAGTGCAGCTGTCATAGTCACTGATCTAAATAAGGCTCCTTCCAAACTTTGGACCTCTCCAAGGGCGTGAGCACAACAAAGACAATGCTTCAGGCAAGCAAGCAACAACAGTCGGATAGCCGAGTACCCCCACCTACAAACCTTAATCGGAAAGATTATTGGACCAGGCATAGGAATAAGGTCTACTCCATTGAGAAGGAATGGGTTACTCCACTATTATGATTATTACTAGAACAGAACATGATTCAGCTTCCATAGACCAAGTTCCTGAGCATGCTGGGCTTGATTCTCTGATGAATTACTGTGCTTACCATCAAAGGATCAATCACCCCACAGATGATTGCTTCACACTAAAAGACGTCATCAAGGCTTTGATATAGAAGGGTCATATTAACCTTGAGGAACTCAAGAAGGCATTCGAGGCAACAAAAGCCTCTCACACATAGTGACTATCGATGAAGAAGACGATGTGCCTGATATCCTTCGAGCCTTCTTTGCCATCATGCTTCAAGAAGTTTAATCACACCAAAACCGGAAAGACAGCCCCAATGCCTTGGCCGGGGACTTGAAGACCGTTGATGTCCATACTACCAAATATGGGGCCACTAATTTTGGGAATGCACCAGTTCCCATAATATACTCGCAAAGAAAATATGGGAATGTCAAGAGTCTTACGACATCCTCAAGTCACTGCTCCATTAGTGCAAGAGGGCCTCCCAACACAAGACTCTTATAATAATGATTCAGAGCCTACTGAACCCTTGGCTTCCCAGCCATGGATAGTCCACCATGGGCAAAGTAGACTCAAGTTTTTAAGGCGAGAAGCAGTTTGCCAAGCTAGGGCAGTTCACAAGCCTAGCCAGACGAATCAAGTACCACCTCAGAAAACCAGAAGGAGCAGGCACCAAGGGCTGCTCGCCAGAGAAACAAGACGGCTCAACCACCAGTCGAGCAGGAATTTCTCAGGTCTCTTCCCCCACTGCCAACCTTACTGGATTTCATCCTAGACATAATCCTCCTTCCTTCCTCATCCCATCAAGAAGACATCCCCGAGTCATCTTCTTCTCAAAGCACGTCCAATGAGGGTGACGACGTTGAAAGCACTCCCCAATGATCTAAGAAAGGGAAAGACCTAAAAGATTCGTTGCACACGTTCAACCCTGGTGATGATGTAAAAAGCTGCCCTGATTACTCTAATGAGGGGAACAACCTTAAAAGTCCCCCACCTTCTGACCCTTCTCCTTCTTCCTCGTCTACCTCTCATCCTTCTTCCCCAATGTCTCATGTAGGTACAACCTTGCAATGCCTTGACTTCGAGGCTCTTGATCGAGAATTTGAAGAGATTAAGATAGGCAGAACGCAGCGAAAACAGTTAAAAAAGACCTTGGCGTAGGCAGTTGGATTCTTAATGTTTGCTAATGCCCTGATAGCAAAAGCCAAAGCAAAGTCACCTTCTTCAAAGAAGCACAAAAATTCAAAGCCAAAGAAACCCCAGTCGCCTCCTGAGCCTGACTTTGAACTGAGATTGAAGGAATCAAGAGGACAGAGCTTCTATTCTCAAGAAGCTTGCCATATGGTACAAGTCTATGCCATATCAGCTAGCACGGGGCAAACACTACTGATACCTGTGCAAAGACCGTGTGATTCATACAAGGATGCTTCTCTCCTGACAATCGCTGAATCTCAATTTCCCCGTGACCTTCAAGAAGAGCTCCTACAGCCCGAGCTACAGTCCATGTTTACGGAAGATCCTCAATTTGGGAAAGGTGAATAGTGGTGGATGTTCTCAATGCTGTCTGTGTTTTAAATAGTCCATTGTCACATGCCCCATGCTAAAGCCGTGCATGTCCTACCCATATTATTCCCATTCAAGTTACACCCTGACCGTGACCTACTATCCTTAGCGAAGGGATACTCAGGTCATTCAGTTCAAGCCATGACTTATCGTTCCCAGTAGGAGTCATACTCATACTACAACTCATTATCCCCTGTGAAGTTGGGATCATTTTTACCACTGCAACCCCCAATGGGCCTACCTCACACCTATGAGTCGGGTACTATATTTCACCTATAAGGGACCCACACTTGTTCCATTATCCCCAATGGAGTCAGGAGCAGGCTATTGTTCCTCATTCCTAGTAGGAACTACACTCGTACTGCAGCCCATTGATCCCCAACAGATTTAAGATCATGCTTACCCCCTTTTCACCTGTGAGTCTCACACCGAGCTGTGTTATCCTTGAGAGTCGGGTTACCTTGAATGACCTTATTCCCCATGGAGTTTTATCTTTCATCCTAGGGAGTCATATTTGTCCTCTAACTTCTCAGTGAAGTCTGCTTCCCATCTAAAACCCCTGCCACCCCAGGGAGTCAAATTACTATTCACAAACCTATTCCTCCTGGAGCTCCACCTACATGGCAACCCACACAGTGGTCCACGTTGCATGACCCTAAAATACATAGCCTTGGTCAGTGCTGCATGACCGTAAACCACATAGCCTTAGTCTGCGCTGCATGACCCTAAACTGCACAGCCCTGGTTCGTGCTGCATGACCCTAAACTGCACAACCTTGATCCGTGCTGCATGACCCTAAACAGTACAACCTTGGTCTGTGCTGCATGACCTTAAACTACACAGTCATGGTCCGTGCTGGATGACCTTAAACTGCACTGCCGTGGTTCTTGCTGCATGACCTTAAACTACACAGCCGTGGTCCTGGCTGCATTACCTTAAAATTGCACGATTTAAGCAATACAACCTTAAACTAGAGTGTATTTCCTAGCTGCATCACAGCAAAAGGCTCAGTGCCATGGTCTGTGCTTCATGACCTTAAATTGCATAGCCTTCGTCTAGGTGCACTACCCTAAAACTGCATGGTACGACCATAAACTGTAGCAGAGGTCTAACTACATAACCTTAAACTGCACGGTCCAAACTATATGACCTTAAACAATAGTACACATCCTTGCCACATGACGGTAAAAGGCTCAGCACCCTGGTCTGCGTTGCATGACCTTAAATAGCGTAGACTTGGTCTAGGTGCATGACCCTAAAACTCCATGATCCGAAGTATACAACCTTAAACTGTAGCAGAGGTCTAGCGGCACGACCTTAAACTGTAGCGGAGGTCTAGCGGCACGACCTTAAACTGCACGGTCTAAAGTATATTACCTTAAACCATAGTGCATGTCCTATTTGCATGACATTAAAAGGCTCAACACCCTGATCCGTGCTGCATGACCTTAAACTACATAGCCTTAGTCTACGTGCACGACCCTAAAAACTGCATGGTCCAAACTATATGACCATAAACTGTAG
>NW_006497091.1:1443772-1501703 GCF_000471905.2 Amborella trichopoda
TGTCCTATTTGCATGACATTAAAAGGCTCAACACCCTGATCCGTGCTGCATGACCTTAAACTACATAGCCTTAGTCTACGTGCACGACCCTAAAACTGCATGGTCCAAACTATATGACCATAAACTGTAGCAAAGGTCTAATTGCATGACCTTAAACAACACGGTCCAAACTATATGACCTTAAATAATAGTACATGTCCTAACCACATAGCACCTTAGTCTGCGTTGCATGACCTTAAACTACACAGCCTTGGTCTAGGTGCATGACCCTAAAACTACATGGTCCGAACTATACGACCTTAAACTGTAGCGGAGGTCTAGCTGCACGACCTTAAACTGCACGGTCCAAACTATATTACCTTAAACCATAGTACAAGTCCTATCCGCATGACATTAAAAGGCTCAGCACCCTGATTCGTGCTACATGACCTTAAATTGCACAACTTTGGTCCAGGTGCACAACCCTAAATTGCATGGTCCAAACTATATGACCATAAACTGTAGTAGAGGTCTAGCTGCACGACCCTAAACTGCATAGGTCCAAACTATATGACTTTAAGCCATAGTACACATCCTGGCTGCATGGCGATAAACGGCTTAGCACCACGGTCCAAACTGTTTGACCTTAAACTATAGCGAAGGTCTAATGCACGTCCTGGCTGCATGACGTTAAGCTGCTTTGCGCAGGTCTAAGAGGCTAGTTAGGTGCCTCGATCTCGCCCTTCGGATCTGGATGATCGGACGGCATGCATCTCGGGTTTCAGGGGAGACCCGAGAAATTTTGAGATTGCTCTCTCAGGAACATCGTTCGAGAATAAGGGCAGGTATTACCAACTGATGAGAGAGGAATTTAAGTTGGGTTCAGGACTTACTCAGGCTGCCTTGCCTCGACGCCCTCTTAGATCACAAAGAAAGCTCCCCAATCATAAAACTAGTTCAAAATCGCCTCCCTTGGCTTGTATTATCTTGTTTTCTGCAATCACACACATATGCAAAGGTTATAAGAAAGGTGGGTCAACAAACCTCAACTTGCCTTCTTGATGAGGCGTAATATTCAAAGAAGAAAAGAATAATGAGAGAAGAAAGGTGAGGGAGAAAATAATTTGACTAGGTGTGGAGAACAACACAATGACTAAGCTAATAGGTAATTGGTCTGACGTGGCAGTAAAACAGGCTCCGTAACTCAGACTGGCTCGACAGAGTTACTACTAGACGTCAATATCGATACTGACTAGCTAGACGGAATGGTTAGTCTATCGTGGCAATAAAACGGACAGAGTAATTCTGACACTACAACATTACGACTAGACAGCAGGGCTACTCTAAGAGGCTAATCTCAACCCCTCTTAGTCAAACGAAAGGATAACATAAGTCATGGAAATCATAAAGATAGAATAAGAAGTAAGAGAATAAGAGGAGAAGAAAAAGAAAGAGAGGAAGGGAAAGAAAGAAGGAGAAGAGTGTGAGAAAAGAGAGAAGGAAGGAGGGAGAAGGACACAGTCAACGTCAGGTGTCGACGACTGTGTTGGAAGAAGAAGAGAAAGAAGACACAGTCAGCGCTAGGCATCGCCAACTGTGTTAGAAGAAGAAGAGAGAAAGGACACAGTCGACGCTAGGTATCGCCGAATAGTTTAGAGAGAGCGGGGATAGTCAATGTTAGGTATCACTAGCTGTGTTAAAGAGAGAGGGGGCAAGAAGGGCACAGTCGATGCTAGGCATCGTCGGTTGTGTTTTTTAAGAAGAGAGGAGAGAGGAAAATACAATTGGTGCTAGGTATTACCGATTGTGTTTTAAGAAGAGCAGAGAGAGAAAGACACAGTCGACGTTAGGCATTGTCGGTTGTGTTTTAAGAAGAGCAGAGAGATAAAGGCACAGTCCATGATAGGCATTACCAGCTGTGTTTTGAGAAGAGCGGAGAGAGAAAGACACAGTCGACGCTAGCCATTACTGGCTGTGTTTTAAGAAGAGCGAAGAGAAAGACACAGTCGACATTAGGCATTGTCGCCTGTTAAGAAGAACAGAAAGGAGATAGGAATGAGAAGAATAGAGAAAAAGAGAGATAGAGACGAGAAGAAGAGAGAGAAAGAGAGATAAAGATGAGAAAAAGAGAGAGAAAGAGAGATAGAGATGAGAAGAAGAGAGAGAAAGAGAGAAAGAGATGAAAAGAAGAGAGATAGGGGGAGGAGAGCGAAAGAGGGATAGAGAGAGAAAGTGACCTTACCGAAAGGTATTAGCCCTTTTCTTCTCTCTCCTCTCTCTCTCCAAGACGCACCCACGAGCTTAAGCAAAAATGAAGTCTTTATTGAATCTATAAGAATGACTCCAATGGAATTTTATAATTTGGCTTTACATGCTTATATAGAATTGGGGCCAAACATGGGTGGACACCAAAAAACTACCTAGAATTGAAGATAATTACAACTTAATTGAATTAAAAAAATTTCTAAAAATGGGTACAAAAGGAGTGTTTTGCCCTTGCCTAATAATGTGTGGAGTTCTAGAACAGTCCCTACTGCTGCTCAAGAACTTGTGTGTTCTTCTGTAACTGATCCAAGGTTATTCTGATAACCATTTGATCGAGAGATGATTGTTTTCTTGTGGGGCACGACTTGACAATTGACCAACTTCAAGCTATGAATCATGTTTTTAAGCCATGATCATGAAACTTGAAATTTTCTTGAATCTTGAAAACTTTGGATCGATTGTGTGCTCGTTTCTTAATGTTTTTCTTTAGTTTCTTTGCTGAATCATATAAGCATGCTGTCACGATCACGTTGCAACAAACGCAGCTCGATTTCATGGCCGGATGAAGATTTTGTCCTCTTGAGTTTTTGGCCAAAATCTTGAAATCCGACGACCAAAATTTATAGCAGTTTCGACACCTCCATATGTGAAATCCAGCCATTCATCGTACGCAAGGTTCGGACTAGTGATAGAAACAGACCTCACGCACATAATGCAATTGATTTCATGCCGATTGGGTATGCGAGCACCATGATTTGGCTGCTTGAGTGAGGCATGTTGATGTTAACTTTTCTGCAGCTTTCTTCATAGATCAGCAAATTCTCTCTAGTTTTTCTCCCTGCTCAAGCATCGTCATGGGGAATACCACATTTCGAAACACTCATCTTGATGAGACGAATATGCTCACAAACTTTAAGAGCGATCCGACTTAGAACGAGTGAGATATAGGCCCGTGACTGTAAAAATAGCCACCTTTAATGGTGTTTTCGTGTAAGGTGGCCACACGAGACTAGTGTGCAGCCTACCCCTTTTGGTATTTTACCCCTAATTTTGTCTTGGAGTGCCTGATTAAGCTGAAACATGACCCGTAGGGGTTTTTGACCATGTCCGATTCAATGGCGGCGGTCCCATAGCTGTTTAATGCACAAAAAATATAGGTCTACTTATGGGATCCATTTCAGGGCGCTAGAGGCCGATTTTGCCGAAGATCTTGACTAATTTTTGGGCCATTATGAGACTATTCAAATTTCCTCTGTTTTGTATTGTTGGCTTGCTTCCTCTTTATGTTGCATCAGGGACCAAGGTGCTTAAAAATGCATTCAAATAGCTTTCCCCACCAAATGTTGCACTTCGAGAGAAGCAAGAAGGACAACATTAGGAAAATTTCCTTCAGCTTTATTACTTATTTCTTCCTAACCACAAGACCACATGAACACCGAGGAGATTCACATAATGGTGTAATTAGGATGCTCAAACGTAGGGGTGCATTGTTCGTTGGTCTGTCCATGGAGACTTTACTAGGAGAAGAGACTTTTTTTAGGGGTCTTATAGAATTCCTCACCCTCGTTTGGACTGTCTACGATTATGAAGCTTAGGATTTTGTACGGACCCCGTCAGTCATAATCAAGCCTGTCTGGTAATTGAGTGCCATGTCGAAGGGCATTATTCTCATTTGGCATGGGTTTCTTTACCTTAGATAGATAAAAAAGAGCCTTTCGTCGGTGCTCGTCTACGTAATGCACTAATTGTTCCTTAGCAGGTAAGGTATCTCAGTTTATCGAGATAACCAGCTTTGGGTATAACCACCCCTACCCACTGCTTTGCAGCTACGACAATCATTTGATTGTCGCTCCAAAGTCATCATTGACTTAGACTTCTTGGGGCATCTTTGGTTTGTCGGAGTGACTTTCTTGTTTGTTTATTGTGCTGAAGAGCCTTTTATTGGTGCTCGTCTGCGTCGTGCACCATTTGTTCCTTAGCGGGTAGGGTACCTCAGATTATCGAGATAACCAGCTTTGGGTATAACCACCCCTACCCACTGCTTTGCAGCTACATCAATCATCTGATTGCCGCTCCAAAGTCATGGTTGACTTAGCCTTCTCAAGGCATCTCCAACATCTGGGAGGGTGTTTCATAGCCTCCTGGGAATGATGCTCTTTTTCATGAGACTTTTCCTACCGTCTTGGCAAGTATTCAGTTCTTCGAGTCCTTTTTGCAACTGGACTCAGTCTATCGAAATATTTTCCTTAGAGCTCGTACTTTTGGACCCTGGTATTGTAACACCAGGTATTTTGTTTCACTTTTTTTGAGTGAGGACTGAAGCCGCCTGTTGAGCAAGCGCTGCATCAACCTATTTATTGGTCTAAATGTCCTTTATGGATTTTCACATAAACATGGGGAGCGGTGCCGTAGAGACAGTTTTCACCAACTTCTTCTTATTTGGGGCTCTTTCACCCATGACCTTATGACCATGTTCATCCTTATTCTTCCATTTTTACTCACAATGCCCTTTTAGGTTTTCATCGTGCTCAGGTTTTTTTCACGGAACTCTTTTAGTCATGGTTTCGTGACCATGCCTGTTCGTCATTTTTACTCATGGCATTCCCATATTAAGGTATACACCATGCCCGTTATTTATTTATTTTTTTTGTGAAAATGTGTTTAAGGTCATGCCTTCAAGACCTGTGCGAAGCCTTTTAACGTCATGTAGCCAGGACATGCACTACAGTTTAAGGTCATAAAGCTGGACCATAATGGAGATGGATGGCAATTGGTAGAGGTCATGGAGTGAGTATGATAGTAGTTTTAGCTCACTTTTGGGGAGATGGCACGAACCTACCTATGAAAGATGGATGAGGTACGAAAGGTGGGTCAAAAATGGCGACCCACTAGCTTGCGATGAGTATAAGTGGCGCGATGGTTCACCGTTTTGTGAGCACAGGTGAAACTCACTGGGGAATGATGAAGTGAATGGACACACTGGGGAGGTAGTGCACATGCATGGGTCGGTTAAGGAAGACGTGCATGAAGATGCACGTAAAAAGGTGTGCGTGTGTATGCAGGGGCGAGTTTATGGTCATTCCTCTAGAACATGTGTAAAGAAATTTATCGTCATGCTGCTAAGAGTGCACTATTGTTAAGGGTCAAATAGCTTGGACCACGGTTATGTAGTTTAAAGTTAGGCAGCTAGGACGTGTACTATAGTTTCAGGGTCATAAAGCTAGGCCATAGCTATGTAGTTTTAAAGTCATGTAGCAAGGACTATGCAATTTAATGTCGTACAACTAGTACTCCGATACATTTTAAGGTCATATAGTTTGGACCATGGCGCAGAGCCTTTTAACGTCATGCGGCTAGGACGTGTACTATAGTTTTAGGGTCATACAGTTAGACCATAGCTATGCAGTTTTAAAGTCATGCAGTTAGGACCATGCAGTTTAAGGTCGTGAAACTAGACCTCCGCTACAGTTTAAGGTCATATAGTTTGGACCATGGTGCTGAGCCTTTTGACATCATGTGGCTAGGACGTGTACTATAGTTTTAGGGTCATACAGCTAGACCATAGCTATGCAGTTTGAAAGTCATGCAGTTAGGACCTTACAGTTTAAGGTCTTGCAACTAGACCTCTGCTACAGTTTAAGATCATATAGTTTGGACCATGATGGTGAGCCTTTTAACGACATGCGGCTAGGACGTGTACTATAGTTTTAGAGTCATACATCTAGACCATAGCTATGCAGTTTTCATGCCATGCAGCTAGGACCATGCAGTTTAAGGTCATGTAATTAGACCTCCGCTACAGTTTAAGGTCATATTGTTTGGACCATGGTGCTGAGCTTTTTAACGCCATGCGGCTAAGACGTGTATTATAGTTTTAGCGTCAAACAGCTAGACCATAGCTATGCAATTTTAAAGTCATGTAGCTACGACCGTGTAGTTTAAGGTCATGATATTTGACCTCCGCTACAGTTTAAGGTAACATAGTTTGGACCATGATGTTTAGGGTCATGCAACGCCATGTAGGTGGAGCTCCATGGGGAATAGGTTTGTGGATGACAATCTCACTCCCTGTGGATAAAATGGTTAACGTCATTCACCAGCAGAGGGCTCAAATGGAGATGGTGGCGCAATGAGGGATGGCGAATAGAAGCGAACTTCACTAGAGATTAGGAGACAAATGTGGGTCTTTTATATCAATGAGGACAAAATAAATAAGTGTGAGGCACCACTGGGGGTTGCAACAGTAAAAATGACCCTAACTCCACTAGGGATAACAGGCTATAGTACCGGTATGGCTCTCCTTTTGGGGATGAGAAGTCATGACCAGATTTTGATCGACCTAGGTTCAATAGGTCAGATTCAAGGTGCAACCTCACTAGGGATAGCAATAGGACACACACGACTTCTACCTAGGCTGCTTAATATACACCGGGTGTCAGGTGTAGCAACCATTATTTCCTATGAGTGCTCAACTGGCGATGAGTCTTCGAAAACGCAACGAGCACTGAGGACGGCAACACTGCTTCTTAACCACTCAGCCGAGCTAGATTGCTAAAAGCACAGTCGGTGCTAGATTGTTAAAAACACAGCCGACGCTAGAATGTTAAAAACACAGCCGGTGTTGAGGATGGCACGTGCTTTGAACACTGCCGGTGCTGAGTTGTCGAGCATACAGTCGGTGCTACGTCACCTCGACCGCATAACCGGTGCTGGGTATGGATTGATATTTGAGCCATGACTGGAGCCCGACCCGATCTTGGTCTGTGTTGCATGGCATTTGACGAGGAGGCAAATAAAACTTTACCCAAGTCTTGGGTCAAAGCCCGACCCGGTCCAACCCGTTTGTTGGAATTTTACAGGCGGCAATGAGAGTTGCCTAGAGCCTCGGGTCAAAGCCCGACCCATCTCTTCATCATTTGGCTTTCCTTGGACGTCGCTAGGATTCACTTTTTTTTTTAGGGGCATTTTAGGGTAGTGTTGGCTATATAAAGGGTAAAACCCCATTTTCCCCACTTTTCACTGAAGGTAAAAACTTAAACAAAAAATTTTTAATTACTAGCATAGGGTTCTCGGTGGAAGCTCTGGCAAGCAAGGGGATTCCGACAAGAGATCAAGTGTTCCGATAAGCCTTACAGGGAAGGTTTCGGCTAGCCTGGCAGAAGTTTTTTTTTGGGATTGGTGAAGTTGTGAGAAGGGAGCGAGAAAAGAGAGTTCACCGGGGAGTTTTCTGAGAAACAAGAGAGCTCCGACAGTGATTTTACAGGTTGGAGAGGCTGAAAGTGCAACAGTGGGCATTTCCACAATCTTTGGGAGATTTTCTAGGAGCTCAAGTGATTTCCCTGTGTCTTTGGTGGCCTTGCAGAGGTTTTTTAGGTGAGGAAGAGAAGTTTTGGTGAGAAACCAAAAAGATAGGGAATGAACCATCGCAGGAGGTGGACCATCGCAGGGAAGGCGAACGGTTGCACTTGTAAATCGTGTAACTGTTGGGGAGGCGAACGGATTTAAGCCTTGAAAATGAGGAGTCATGGGAGGTGAAGAGACATGAAAAATAAGGAGTCATCGGGAGGTGAACAACCACAGTGAAGCACACGGACAACGCTAACTAAGGACAGGCAGTTGGAACTAACAGAAGCACAGTTGGCACTGACACAGCTGACACTGACACAGCCGATGCTGACACAGTTGACGCTGATGATTAGAAGCATCATCGACGCTGACACGGTCGGCGCTGATCTTCAAGAAAGGCAGTCGGCGCTAGGAGTTGGGAGCACAGCTGTCGCTGGTCTTTGGAGGAAACAGTTAGCGCTAGCTTCAGACGGTGCTCATCAGCGCATGTGGCACGTGATGATGAGTGTAATGTCGCTCACATGTGGCAATAAGTTACATGCAGGAATTGTTGTTCTTGACGATAATGCTGACATGGGTAAGCAAAGGGTGGTGACCAGTGGTAAGGTCCGACTTGTGATGCCTGTTGGAAGCCAAGTGCTCCAACACAACAGTGAAGTAAATGTTGTTATGTGGAAGGGCATCCACTGTGAACAGGGTATGCTCTCCATCATAGGCCAATTCCTTGCCAGAGAATTCTGCTTTGTATGTTACTCGTCAGATGAATTGAAGCTAACTCGGAAGTGGTTGGCTCCTTCTTTTGGCCTGTAGCCATCCTCCAATGGTGACACTCATCAGATGAATTGAAGCTGACTCTCCATTGGTTTTGCTTCTTCTTCAGGATGAGGCTGCTTCTTTGGTGGGTTTGCTTCTTCTAGGAGAGCAATTATTTTGTGGGTTTGCGTCTTTTGGGAGAGCAATTCTTCGATGGGTTTGCTTCTTCTTCATGAGGAGAGGAATTCTTTTGGCCTGTAGCCATCCTCTTGTCCTCAGATGCAAGAGAAAAATTATAGATTTTGGTTTGTAAGCATCCTCTTATCCTCATATGCAAGAGACTTGTAACCTCCCTAATAACGGGGTTTTTGGCTTGTAAATTTAACTCGTTTTTACAGCAATAAGGAGTTAGACCTTGTTTGGATTGTCTTGCCTGCTTTGCATTGAGTCTCTTTTCTTGAATATGCATTACGGATAGTATTTCTTTAGGTATCGCCCATTAATAGGGGGCATTGCCTCCTCTCCATCAGGATGTACTAATATGTAAGCTCTGTTTGGCGAGACCTTTTTTACTATAAAGGGACCCTCCCACTTGGGTTCAAACTTCCCTTTACGACGCCCATGCATAACAATCGGCTTTTTGAGAGCTAGAACTAGATCCCCACAGGCAAATGAGCGGACCTTGACTGACTTATCAAACGCCCTCATCATTCTCCCATGGTTAAGTTTAATGTTTTGCAGAGTCTCTAGCCTCTTTTCATCAAGCGCATCCAATTCTTGATACCAAATTTTGACTTTCTCATCTTCGGTTAGTCCTTGATGTATAGCGACACGTAATAAAGGAATCTAAATTTCGAGGGGTAAAATTGCTTCATCCTCATAGACCAAAGAGTAAGGAGTGGAATTAGTAGCAGTTCGTGTAGTAGTACGCTAAGCCCATAGTGCTTCGGGAAGCTTCTCGTGTCAATTCTTCTTTGTCTTTGATACTGACTTTCTTAAAACAATGCACAGAGTCTTGTTGAAGGCCTCAGTCAATCCATTCGCCTGAGGGTGGTACATAGTCGAGTACCTCCATTCGAAACCGAACTGGTTAACCAAGCGATCAATGTGGTGACTCTTAAATTGAGGACTGTTGTCAGATATAATCCGGTAGGGCACTCCGAACCGATATATGATGTGATGTCGAACGAAGTTGGCCACTATTGTCTCAGGAACTTGCTTAAGGGGTACCGCTTCAGCCCACTTAGAGAAATAATCTATGGCAGCTATAATAAAGACATGGCCCATTGTTGAAGGAGGGTCAATAGGACCTACAATGTCCATACCTCATTGTGAAAAGGGCCACGATGCTACTGTAGGGTGTAAGGGCTCCGGAGGTTGGTGAACAAGACTTGAATGTACTTAGCACACCTGACACTTCTTAGCGTAGTTTAAGGAATCAGCAATCATCGAAGGTCAATAATACCCCAATCTATGTATCCGTACATAGAGCTTAGGACTGGACTTGTGTAGTCCACAAATGCCTAAGTGTACCTCTTTTAATACCTTATTTGCCTCTTGCACGTCCACACATCTAAGAAGAATGTCGTCAAATGACCGTCTGAAGAGGGCATCTCCTTCAAGGGGAGTATATTTGGTGGACATCGATGTATAAGGTTGTGCTCAGCATGATCTTCTGGGAGCCTGCCATGTTTTAGGAAACTCGTGATGGGCTTTCTCCAATCTTCTACCTGCTCAATTTCTACGCACACGAAGTCGAAGAATTCTGGTTCTTGGTTTCAATCCTTAGCTCCTTGACTCTGTGCCATTTCTTGTTCTTTCTTGATTACTTCTTTAACTGATACAAGTGCTCCGAATGGATAAAGAGGGAACTCAGGGAAGATATTTTTCTTGGCATCCACATCTACCTCGGTTCATAGTTCAATGTCTCTATACTACCACCCAGACAAGCGTGGGTCCTGATAAGGATAATTGAATTGCAACGCCGAGTTTTGCAAGTGCGTCAGCTTACGAGTTTAGCCTCCTGGGGATGTGACTTAGGGATACGTCCTCCAATTGGGCCATATATGATTCTGCAGTATGATGATAAGGCTAGAGAGTGTCTTTTCTCACATCATAGATCCCTTTAAGCTGTCAGATAACTAACTCAGAGTTGCCATAGATCTTTAGTTGCTCCAAGTCGAGGTCGAAGGCCATTTCCAACTCTATTATAAGAATCTGCTATTCTACCTCATTATGAGAACAGGCCTCGATAAGAGAAAAAGAAAGCGACAATATTCCTCCCTTTGGGGTCAGGAATACCACTCCAACTCCTCCTCGGTCAGATTGAAAGGCTTCGTCAAAGTACATTTCCCATTCATGAGCAATCTCTGCACAGAATACTTCTTCATCAGGAAGGTTGCTTGATAACAGATATTCCACTAGCACAGGGTGTGCTGCGAAAAAACCAGTTAAGGCTGAGCCCTTGATGGCCTTTTGTATGACATATGTGATGCCGAATTCCATCAATAATAATGCCCACTTAGCAAGATGTTCTGATAGGCATGGGTGTGTCATGAGAAATTTTACAGGATCTGCTTTTGATATAAGTTTCACTTCTTAACCAAGTAAGTAATGATGGAGTTTTTTGTACTACGAAGATCAGGGCTAGGCACATCTTCGCTATAGGGGGATAATTCCTCCTGTCCTCTTGCATCCTGTTACTGGGGTAGTATAACGCAATCTCTTTTCCCTCTTCATTGTTTTGTGCCAACAATGCCCTAAGTGACTCATTCAAAGCGGTCACGTATCGGGTGAGAGGCTTTCCTAGAACTGATGTAAAGAGTATTGAAGGGTTGAGTAAATATTGTTTAATGTCATCAAGAGCTGCTTGACATGCTTCATCCCAGATGAATGGAGTATCTTTATTTAGCAGATGCGTAAAGGGTTTACAACGACCTAAGAGATTTGAGATGAACCTACAGATGTACGACAACTGCCCTCGTAACTCTTGCAACGTGGTTGGTGATAGAATTTCTTGGATCGCCTTGATCTTGAATGGCTCCACTTGAAGCCCTTAGTGTCTAACAATGAACCTTAAGAACTTTCCCGAATGCACGCCTACAGCGCACTTCAGCGGGTTCATTTTAAGTTGATGAGGACGTAGTCACTCAAATACCTGTTCAAGGTCTTTCATGTGAGCATCCTTCTCTTCAAATTTTACCACCAAGTCATCTACATAACACTCCACTTCTTTATGCATCTTGTATTTGAAGATGGTTGTCATTGCTCTCTGGTATGTGGCACCAACATTCTTTAATCCAAAAGGAATCATTGTGTAACCCCTTTTGGAGTTAGGAACAAAGTGGCCTCCCCATGTTTAGGTACCATCCATATCTTATTTTACCCGGATTATCCATCCATGAAGGAAAATATTTAACAGTGAGCCGTAGAGTCATTGAGCATCTCGATAAATGGCAACGGGAAGTCATCCTTAGGATAGGCGGTATTGAGGTCATGAAATTCAATGCAAACCCTAATTTGGATGTTCTTCTTCTTGACTAGAACGACATTTACTAGCCATTTCGGGTACTTGACTTCACGAATGAAACCTGCTTGTCTTAGTGTGGTTACTTCTGCATCTATCTACATTTCGAGATCAGGCCTAAACCTCCTTGATTTTTGTTTGATAGGTTTGACAGTCGGATCAATGCCGAGATGGTGAACGGTGACTTGAGGGTCTATACCAGGCATCTCATAGTAATGCTAAGCAAAGACATTTCGGTTTGCTTACAAGAAAGTAGTGAAATCTTCTCTCTCCTAGAGACAGATTCACTGACATAAAAGGGGGTCTGGGGTCGGCTTCGTCTCCAAGATTTATTTCAACGAGCTCGTCTGCTGTGGCTTGACCACCTTCTTCCCACTCTGTTGGGGCCTCCTGCAACTCTTCATCATCATTTTCAGAGGTCTTTTGATCGACCTTAAGTGCAAAGACCCATGATTTTGACATCTCCACCTCCGATAGAGGTCCAGGGTGGGTCATAATATCTACACCTTCCCCAGATTGAGGAACGAAAGGATCTTCTGTAAATAAAGATTGTTTCTCAGGCTGCAGGAGTTCGACTTGGAGATTATAGGGAATTTGAGATTCAATGATTGTGGCGCAAGAAGTGTCCCCGTACGAATCACATGGTTTTTGAACGGGTGTCTGCAGTGTTTGCCCCACGCTGGCTGGTACATCGTAGACTTGTACCATATGGCAAGTTTCCTGAGAGTAGAAGCTTTGCCCTCTTGATTCTCTCAGTCTCTACTCAAAGTCAGGCTTAGGGGGCCACTGAAGTTTCTTTGGCTTTGACTTTTTCTTCTTCTTTGTAGAAGGTGGCTCTGCCTTGGCTTTGGCTGCCAGGGCATCAGCAACTGTTAGGAATCCTGTTGCCTGTGTTAGGGTCTTTCTTAATCCTTTCTGTTGCATCCTAATTATGTTGATCCCTTTAAATTCTCTATTGAGACCCTCGAAGTCTAGACATTTCAAGGTTATATCTGCAGGAGACATAGGAGAAGAAAGATGAAGAAGTAGAAGAAGAAGAAGGATAAGGGTCAGTAAGTGGGGGACTTTTAAGGTCCTTCCCCTCATTGGAACAATATAGGCAGCTTTTTACGTCAGAATCAGGGTTGAACGTGTGCAGGGAATATTTTAGGTCTTTCCCTTGCTTAGACAGTTGGGGAGTTCTTTTAACGTCACCACCCTCATTGGACGTGCTCTAAGTGGAAGATGGCGTAAGGACATCCTCTTGATGAGAAGGAAGGAGGATCATGCTAGAGATAAAATCCAGCAAGGTTGGCAGTGGGGGAGGGGGGTTGAGAAATACCTACTCAACTGACAGTTGAACTATCTTGTTTCTCCGGTGAGCAGCCATTGGTGCCGGTCTCCTTCTGGTTTTCTGAAGTGGGGTTTGATTCGTCTCACTAAGCTTCTGAACAGCCTTAGCTTGGTGAACTGCTTCTCGCCTCAAGGACTTGAGTCTGCTTTGCCCGTGGTGGACTATCCATGGATGGGAAGTCAAGGGTTTAGCAGATTCTGAATCATTGTTAGAAAGGTCTTGTGTTGGGAGGTCCTCCTCCTGCACTAATGGAGAAGTGGCTTGGGGATCACTTACTGGAACATCGTAAAACTCCTGACATTCCCGCATTTTCTTTGTGAACATGTCATGGAAACTGGTATATTCCCACAGGTAATGACCTCTTATCTGGTGATACGGGCACCAACAGTCCTTAGCCCCATGAACAAGGCGTCGAGATTGCCTTGCGGGCTTCGGAGTGATTACTCCTTCGTGAAGCATCATAATGAAGAAGGCGTGAAGGATACCAGGGGCTTCGTCTTCTTCTTGGATGGTTACTGCATGGGAGGCTTCTGCTACACCGAAAGCCTTCTTTCAGTCTTCGAGCATTATTTGACCCTTGTAGATCAAGGCCTTGATAATATCTTTTAGCGTGTAGCAGTCATCTATGGGATGATTGATCCTTCTATGATAAGCACAATAATCCGCCTTAGTGTCAAGGCTAGCTTGCTCAGGGAACTTGGCTTCTGAAAGCTGAATCATATTTTGTTCAATAATAACCGGAACAGTGTAAGGACCAATTCCTTCTCAAAGGGGTAAACCTTGTTCCTATGCCTGATGAAATAATCATCTCAATTAAGATTCATCGGCGGGGGTACCCATTTGTATAGCTGTTGTTGCTTGTCTGCCTGAGTCATTGTCTTTGATGTGCTCACCCCTTGGGAGAGGTCAAAAGTTTGGGAGGGAGCCTTCTTTGGAACAGTGACCGTGATGGCTGCACTGATTACTCCTTTCTGTTGGCTACCCCATGTGTTGTTTCAAGAGCTACCATTGCCCTGATTGTTCTTAGGGCTTGTAGGCTGTTGTCGTGACCCTCCGTGGTGGGGTACAGACTTTCTATGCGGATTGATTTAGAGATCAGCTCTCACATGGAAGTTGGATTAGAGGCCTTGACATGTAGAGCAATTTCAGGTGGCATGTTGCACACAAGTTTGGACTTCTTCCTTCTCAGGCATAGGATTGGGATTGAGAGCGGCCAAATTTCTCCATCTTGATATGAACTGGTCCACGGGCTCATCGGGATCTTGAGTCAGGTGAGAAGCTTAATAGTTTGAACCCCTCTCTCAACCTCATAGAAGTGTTGATAGAAAGGTTTCTCCATCTCTTCCCATGTATATACTGAGTTTGGGAGAAGTCGAGCATACCACTGAAAGGTTGGGCCATCAAGGGTTTCAACAAACTGACGGAGAAGAATTCTCCCGTCAGCCGCTGTTTCTCTACATGCTGCCTAGAAGTGGGCAATATGCTGGTTTGAGGACATGACTCCATTGAATAGAGGAAACTTCCCTTTCTTGTAATCTGAGGGAAACGGGACCTGGTCTATGTTAAAAGGATACGACCATTGATAAGGCGTCGTGCCCTGTATCCCTTGGATTTGTCTGTTCTTTAGGCTATGGGTCACCATAGCATTAATGTCTGCCAGAGAGACGGGGAGAGGGACAAATTGTCTTGTGAGGTAGAGGGATGGGGCTGCCTTGGAGGTGCACCATCTGAGTGATGGGAATTGACCTCATGGTTAGTAGATTGGCATGCAGCATCTATACGATCGATCTTTTCCATCATCGAGCGTACATATCTTTGAATTTGTTCATGCACTCCTCCTGCGCATCGCCAAGCTCGCTTACAACCATTACACTGACTGTTTCTCTATGGAGATCAATGTCAGTTGTAGCTGAGGGCTTGCAAACTTGACGGGTCTTGCATGGTAGATCGGTCAGTAGGGGCCAATGCGCCCCTACTGGACTCGACTCTTGTATTCTGATAGTATGAGGACTGGTTCTCGAGGGTTCTACGACCATGGTTATTGAGTGGCTGGGTCATCTTCTATGACACTAACCATAGTGTAGGGCTCATGGCTTTCTTCTTCAAGCTTCTTCATCTGAAGAGGGTAGAAGGGATTCAAATGGAGAGGGTTATCAGAGTTGGTTGCCTGACCGCCTTGGTCACTTCCTTGGTCAGAATTTGCAGACCTCTATCATGCTTATCTTTGAGGCTTTGATGGACCTCACACCAAAACTGTGATTGGGACTGCAGTTGATCAACTCTTCTTGCACAAGAAAGAGTTGTCTCCATTAGGTGAAGCAAAAGATGAGGGTCAGGGGCCAAGGTCACCTTGGGATGGGGAGGATGAATCTCCATCAGGTCATTTCTCTATGCTCTCTTGTGAGCTCCATAAACACGACCAAAATGGCGGGGTTGTTTCAAGAAAGTACTCTTGGGTAAGGTCTTCGAATACCAAGGTTGAAGATTCTTGAACGAAGAAGTAGGAGCAAGGTTGCAGTACGACCAACAAGTAACTTGTCGGTGGCTGGGTGAATGTTGTGTGTGGCAACAGACTGCTGCCAATTGTTTATAGCGTAGAATCAAAGCTATCTGTGGATGTAGATCACTCAGATCTGACACTTTAAACTGATAAAAATGAAATGTAAAACAAGTGTGACAAATCGAATTCAGATCTGAGGCCAGATCTGCCCAGAAACGAGAAGATCTGCTCTCAGATCTGTGGCGGAGCCAGCATGATCCAAGGCATCAAAAACATGATTTTTTTAAATAAAACTAATAAAAATATTATCAAAATAAAATTAAAATAGTAAAACAAAGGAAGAAAACGGTACCAAACCGGGCCAGATGGCCCAGGACTCCCGTGTCATCAAGGGCTTGCCCATATCAGCACCAGCGTCCTCTTTACCTCTCTGACCTGGATGTTCACCAGCATATCTATGATGTACAGGGTGGTTGTACCCTGGATATGGTTCTATAACTAGGGTTGTTGTGCCCTAGATATCTAGGCTTTTAGCTAAAGGTTAGGGTTGTAGGACGCTATTTTTTAAGCTAACTCTTTCCTAGGGTTTTCTGCCTTTTTCGAAGAAGTCCATCTGTCCCTCTGTTTCTAAATTCATCTGCTCTTACGTAGCCACAAAAATGGATATACAAGGGCCCAAGACTTGTTGGAAAGGATATACATCCATAACCAATGAATCCCGAGTCAAACATATCAAAATTTGAGGCATGAATTTGGGCAGCATGGGTCATGTCGCCTAGGTGGCACAGGTGGTGTCGCCTGGGCGGCACACCCCATATTGCACAAACCAAATTTGGTCAAAATTGAGATTTTTCACTCCTAGTTTGTTCCTTGGCCTCTTTTGAATCTATCAGAAAACATTTGGGTCAAACTGATTTTTTTACTATTTTTAATGATTTGTTTGGTAAAATAGAGAATTTGCAAGATGACTTAGGTGACACACCCTGAGTCGCCTGGGTGGCACGCCCCGTGTCGCCCAAATCAAAACTTGTACAAATTGATTCTTTCAATTTGGGTGTCTTTCGCAGCCTCTTGTGAGGCTCTCAGAGAAAATTTTGGTCAAAACTAATTTTGTTACTATTTTTAATGATTGTTTTGGTAAAATAGGGCATTTGCATAAATCTAGGTCAAAATAAGGTTTCTGTTGGGTTTCGGGCAGGCAAATTTGTTTCGGATCACAAGGTAGTCTCTGTTAACTATGGATTTAGGTTTACTAGGTTAAGTGTGGTCTTAAGGGTTTAGAAAACCGCAGAATTTGCTAGATTTAAATGGGGTGTCTACAGTTGCCCCTCTTTGGCACTCCCTGTCCTTTGAGGGACAGGAGAGTGGCAAAGAAGTAGACACATTGGCGTTCCCTATCCTTCGAAGGGCAGGAAAATGCACACTCCCTGTCCTTCGAGGGATAGGTGAGTAGAAAAATAGTAGACTCTCGGGTTGTTGTGCCCTAGAGATTTAGGCTTTTAGCTTAAGGTTAGGGTTCTAGGAGGCTAGGGTTTTTAAAGCTAACTCTTTCCTAGGGTTTTTAGCCTTTTTTGAAGAAGTTCATCTGTCCCTCCATTTCTAACTTTGTCTGCCCTTAAGTAGCCACAAAAAAGGGATATAACAGGCCCCAAGACTCATTGGAAATAATATACATCAATAACCAATGAATCCCGAATCAAAAATATCAAAATTTGGGGCACGAATTTGGGAGGCATGGGTTGTGTCGCCTGGGCAGCACGCCCCAACAAACCAAATTTGGTCCAAATTGAGATTTTTTGACTACTAATTGTTCCTCAGCCTCTTGTGAACCTACCAAAAAAAACTTCGGTTAAAACGGATTTGTTTTACTATTTTTAATGACTTTTTTGACAAAATAGGGCCCGTATAAGATGACTTGTGCAACATGCCATGTGTTGCCTTGGCGGCACGCCCCGTGTCGCCCAAATGAAAACTTGTCCAAATTGATTTTTTTCAATATTTCTATCTTCCTCAGCCTCTTGTGAAGCTCTCAGAGAAAATTAGGGTCAAAACAGATTTGTTTACTATTTTTAATGATTGTTTTAGTAAAACAGGGCATTTACAGAAATCTAGGTCAAAACAGGGTTTCTGCAAGGTTCCGAGCATGCAAAGTGGTTCTAGATCACAAGGAAGGCTATGTTAACTATGGATTTGGTTTACTAGGTTAAGTGTGGTCTTAAGGGTTCAGAAAACCACAGAATTTGTGAAATTTAAAATGAGGTGCTACAGTTGCCCCGCTTTGGCACTCCCCGTCCTTCCAGGGATAGGAGAGTGACAAAGAAGTAGACACACTAGCTTTCCCTGACCTTCGAGGCACAGGAGAACACGCACTCCCTATCCTTCGAGGAACAGGTGAGTAGCAAAACAATAGACGCTCTGACGTTCTCTGTCCTTCAAGGGGCAAGAGAATGTCAGAGATAGATTTCATCCTGACGTCACGGGGTAGAGGACACATCAACTGTCCCTCCAAGTCATTGTGCTCCCAAGCTCACCCACCTAGGGCATTTTCATCCTAGGGTTTTTGATGTGTGGTGTCGGCGAATTACACAGGCTTGAAACTCGCGTTGGATTTTACAGCCATGCTACTTAACCTCATGGTTTTCTCAGTTTGATAATTTAACCCTGACAATTTCTTTGATTTCCTTAGGGGTTTCCTAAGGCTGTCTATAGGAAAGTTTTCTATAGGACGAGATTTGTCTAATCAATTCCGAATAGAGAGGCGAGGCAGCAACGCGGCAATCGTAGTAAACGCAGTAATCATCGTATACGGGTGTCCAAGCCCCTTCATTTTAGATAATGTTTTAGAAATTTTGAAAGTAGGGGGAGATTCGAAATAGAACCCTGGGCAAGGACAGGTTACGATTTTAACAAAGAAATTAAAGTTTTTGAAAACACAAGACATATAATGAAAATTTTGAAAAGATGAAGATATTTTGAAAACAGAGTTAGTTAACAGTTTTAACTCTTGCAAACATAGAGCCCTCTAAGCAGTTTAGCGTCATGCAGTGATGGACCATACACCCAACCCGTTTACGTCATACTGGGATGGACGTTTGAACACATTGAACAGGGTGGGATTGCCCTGAGCAACATTGAACAGGGTGGTTGTGCCCTGAACACATCTAACATTGTACGTCATAGAGGGCTAGACATTGCTTGTCTCAGCTATTTTACGTCGCACGAGTTTGATGTTGAACAGGATATACCCAACATTTAGCGTCATACGGGGCTAGGCATTTGAACAGGGTGGTTGTGCCCTAAACACCTTGAACAGGGTGGTTGTGCCATGAACACATCCGACATTTTACGTCATACAGAGCTAAATGTTACATGTCTCGGCTCTTTAACGTCGCATGAGTTTGACATTTTTCCTATCTCGGCTCTTTAACATAGCACAAGTTTGAGGTTTTTCTTGTCTCTGCTCTTTAACGTCGTATGAGTTTGACGTTTTTCCTATCTTGACTCTTTAACATCGCACGAGTTTGACGTTTTTCCTATCTCGGCTCTTTAACGTCGCATAAGTTTAACGTTTTTCCTATCTCGGCTCTTTAACATCGTACGAGTTTGATGTTTTTCATTGAAACAGGGTGGTTATGCCCTAGATCGGACTTTGGTTGGCAGTTTAGGCTCATGCCACGGGGAGTGTTCTCTCTTTTTATATTTATTTTTTATTTTTTTGAAATTTTGGAAACTTGGTTAGCAATTAAGGCTCTGCCACCGCAGTGCATTTTTTAATTTTTTTCAATTTGTTTTCAATTTTTTGGAAAATTCGTTAGCAGTTTAGGCTCATGCCACCAAGGAGCGTTTTTTTGTTTTGATTTTTTTTATTTTAATTTTTAAATTGGTTGGCAATTTAGGCTCATTCCACTGTGGAGCGTTTTTATTTTTTTGAATTTTTTTTATTGTTTTTAATTGTCCCTGTTGGGGGGTCTTCAAACTTATACGTGTGTAGAGTATAAGTAGAGTAGAACACTTTCTTTGCACACACTTTCCAAACTGAATTATTATAAACTCAACCTCGTAGTTGTAAGGTCTTTGTCTCCAATTTCCAGCTATTGGGACATCGTACATACACACGGGGATGAGCTTGACTCGTTTTGCCTCAGGGGATCCAGTCGAGAAAAAACGCCCCCAGACTAGCCAATATCATCATTAGCGAGATTCGCCCATCTCCGATATTGGTAGTTGGTAGTTATACTCATACAACCATGGAGTGCCTGGCTAGTTTCAAGCCTCATAACAGGTGTAGGAAGTTGGCTTCGAGAACGAGGCCTGATCGACTAACAGTTTAACCTCTTGTAGTGAAGGAGGAAGTCCCTTCTAAAAGGAGAACGCTTTTGAAAATGGATGATTTTAACAATTAAATTGAAACAACATTTTTAAAAGGGAGGGGCCTTCCAGTTTTGCAACCTGCGGCCCCTTTGGTGGTGATTTTCCTCTTTTTTTTTACCATAGATGATGAAAGGATTCCCTTGCAGAATCGTGAGAACTCAAAAATTACGAAGTTGTCTTTTTACCTTTGGAGCTTTCATCCTCTACTTTGCAGATCCATGAAGAATCCTCTGGATTCTTGTCGGTCTTTCCTCTTCGAGGGTCTCGACGTTTTCCAGGGTTCATCGAAATCACTTTGGTTTTCCATTCATGTCACCCTTCTACATCTTTCTAAGTTGGTTCTATTGGGAACCTGCAGGGTTTTAGCAGAAGTCTTCATCCTCAGGGTCTGCTTGTGCAGTATTATTGAAACTTGCAAGTACTTGTTTTTACTTGAGTTCTTTGCATCAAAAGCTCCTTCTTGGAGATCTTTTTATTCCTTTTCAGGTTTTTACCACGCCCTTTATTTTTATTTTTATTTTTATTTTTTATTTTTATTTTTCTTTGTGATGCCCTTTCAAGTTTTGACCACTTTTTTTAGCCCATTATGGGTAGTATTTTTTGAGTTACATTGCATTAATGGGGTCGTTGAATTCATACCCCTCCTGATTCTTTATCTTCTAAGAATTGCCTGCACGCACTCGGGTAACCACGAATGGCCCCTCCCAATTAGGTTTGAACTTGCCTAAAGGGTATGGATTTGCAGGAGTGTGGAAGAATTTGTTGAGTACCGTGTCTCCTTCTCTGAATTGTTGCGGAACAACTTTTCTTTGGTATGTCCTCTCGGTTTTATGCTGGTAAGCAACGATATTCCATATTGCTCGTTGTCGTTTTTCATCTAAGTTAATGAGGGCAACAATTCGTGCTTCGATCTTTTGTTCCTCATCTGAATTTTTATGAATAAGGACTTGGAGGGATGGTATCTCAACCTCGATAGGTAGTTCTGCTTTCATACCCTACACCAATGAGTCAGGGGTCATGCCAGTAGCAGTCTTCTCAGTTGTCCGGTAGGCCCATAGGGCGCCGTTTAGCTTTTCATGCCAATCTTTCCTGCTTGTTATTATTTTGTCTATGATTATGAGAAGTCCTTTATTTGTGGCTTCTGCTTGTCTGTTTCCTTGAGGGTAGTAACGTGTGGAGAATTTCTATTTTATCCCAAATCTTTTGCACACCTTAGTGACCTTTTCATTTTTGAGATTGGATCCATTTGTCAGTGATGATTGACTTAGGAACACCAAATCTGAATACAATGTTATTCTTTATGAAACGAGCAATATGTTGACCTTCAGTTTTAACAAATGATGCGACCTCTAACCCTGTTAATATAAAATGATGGTCGTTTGAGGCTTTTGGTGATATCATTCCGAAGATATCAAAACCCCACATGGCGAAGGGCCATACAGGCAGTGTTGAGTTGAGTGATACGGACAGTGCACGGATGAGGTCTCCATAGAGTTGAGATTTGGGACACCTCTAAACGAACTTCCAGCAGTCTTCAGCCTCGGTGGTCCAGTTATAGCCTTGAAACCTGATTTTCTGAGCTAAGGCGGTTGCCCCAGAATGACCTCCTTCATTGTGCCACTCTGTTAGTACTTGGTCAATTTCTAGTTGATCGAGGCACCGTAGAATGATGTCTTTGAAGGACTTATTGAATAGGAGATCACCTCTTACTGAGAATCCCATAGAAAACCTTTGGAGGCTTCTTTATCCTTTTTGGTGGCTCCTTCTGGGTATAACCCATATTTTAGCAAGGACAGAACATTGTGGAACCCTGGTTTTGCCTTAACTAGCGCATCTGAAGCCATGAGAGACACTTCTCCATCTTTCTCATTTTCTTGCTCTTTTTTTTTTCGATCCTTGGTGGGGAAGGGTCATGTTTGTTCCTGATGTAGAATGGGAGCATGGTGATTTCTAGGGGAATATCGACTATTGAGGCAAGGGTTGCAAGGTTGTCGACAAACCGATTATTTTCCCTAATTACATGCTGAAAGGTGATTTTCTGAAAATATGGAATCATCTTTTCCACCTTTTCTTGATCGGATTTGAGCTTTTCTTCTTTCACCCTCCAAATCCCTTGAACTTGGTTTATGACAAGTAAGGAGTCACCAATCACTCGTATTTGATGGATTTTCATTCTCATGGCACTCTCAAGCCCAACAATCAAGGCTTCATATTCAGCAGCATTATTGGTACATGGGAAATTCAATCTAATGGTTGTTGGTATTAAAATCTTCTCTGGTGAGCATAGTATGACTCTTACACCTAACCCGTATTCATTCTTTGCACCGTCGAAGTATAGCTCCCAAATTGAGTCCTCAATTTTGAAGAGGTTCTCATCAAGGAGATCCGTGTTAATGGGAATGTTATCTGGCAGTACATGTTCAGCTAAGTGGTCAGCAATGGCTTATCCTTTGACGAATTTTTAAGTGACATATTCGATGTCAAACTCGCTCAATAGCATTCTCCACTTCACCAAATGTCCGTTGAGGATTGGCCTCTCCAATAGGTTCTTAAGTGGGTCAGTTTTGATATGAGCTTGACTGAATGAGATAAGACATAATGTCTTAATTTTTGCAAGGCCCACATAAGTGTTAAGCAGTGTTTCTTCACATCCCTGTATCTTGTCTCATAATCGACCATGATTATGTTGATATTGTATATCGTTTGTTCTTTTCCATGGTTATTATATTGTTCTAACATTGCCCCCATGGTCTTCTCTTTCATTGACATGTATAAGAACATAGGTTCGTCTGGACTAGGAGGACTAAGGATGGGAGGTTTCGTGAGGTACTCCTTGATTCGATCGAACGCTTCTTGGCATTCATTGTGCCATATGAATGGGGTGTCCTTCTTAAGGAGTCTATTGAATGGTGCGCACTTATCCGCCAGTTGTAAATAAAGCACCTTATGGCTTATATGCGGCCTTGAAGTCCATGGATTTCTCTAATGTTCCGGGGAGGAGGCATTTCAGTGACGGCTCGTATTTTGGATGGGTCCACCTCGATGCCTATTTGGCTCATTATAAAGCCTAGTAATTTGACAGATTCAACTCCAAAGACACATTTTTGTGGATTGAGTTTGAGTTTATGTTTCTGAAGTTTGTCAAAAATGGTTCTCTGGTTGGTGAGATGATCAGACCTGGTCTTTGACTTGACTAGAATGTCGTCGACATAGTCTTCCATAACAGTACGCATTAGATTGTGGAAGATGCTAGTCATTACCCGTTGATAAGTTGCTCCTGAGTTTTTTAGACCGAAGGGCATGACTTCGTAACAGTAGGTTCCCCATTGCATTATGAATGCATCTTGGTTTGGTCTTCTTCTGCCATGAGGATTTGGTTGTAACCCTAGAAGCCGTCCATGAATGACAGCATCTTGTGACTCGTAGTGTTGTCGACCAAGGCATCTATGTTTGGTAATGGAAAATTATATTTGGGACATGTCTTATTGAGGTCTCTGTAATTGACACACACTCGGATCCTCCCATCTTTCTTAGATACCACCACTATGTTGGCCAACCATTCTGAATAGTCGATGGGAGCAATGAACCTCGCTTTGAGCAGTTTGTCGATTTCTTCTTTTATTTTGAGCTCGAGGTGGGTCTTTTGACATCGAACTTTCTACCTTACAGGCTTCGCCCCTTCTTTGAATATTAGGTGATGTTGCACCAATGTGGGATCTAGCCCTGGCATATCATCGTATGACTAGGTGAAGACATCATGATATTCCTTGAGAAAGGAAATCACATTTTCCCACTCCTCAGAGGATAAGGAGGTAACAATCTTGGTTAACCTTGGGTCCTTCTCAGTTCCTAGGTTTACGTCAATCGTCTCTTCGATGATAGCCGTTGGGTCACCATCGAACCTCTTCTTGAATTGCTCAACATGGGAAGTAAGTTCCTCAGGTTGAGAGATTTCTTCAGACTCTTGAGTCTCTTGATCTTCATCTTGGTCGTCCAATTCATCATCTTGTGTATTATGCATCGTTATTGGGCTATCTTGAGCACTTTCTATTTTTGAAAATTCTTTTCATTATTATCAACTTTATCATGTTTTGAATTTTCACCGGTTTTAAAATATGGGAAAAGGTGTCCCTTATGGGACTCGTGATAGAAATGTTGGGGACCGGATGCACAGGGTGGTTAGATGGCCACCCCACACCTATCCGTTTTTTGGCACCGAAACTTGAAGGTGTTATTGGTATGCTTCTAGATTCTTGAGATAAAGGAATGACCGACTAACTCTGTCCCTGATTTGGTGTTGGTGGATGAGCACCCTTGGCTGTGCTAGAGCCAACTGTGCACACCTCCTCCAGATCCAGGTCAACAAGTAGGTCTTCAATTCCTAGTCCTTGTGTGTGCTAAGACGTGGAAGAGGGACTATCCCCAGTTGGGGAATCAAGGATCACCTTTGACCATTTTGGAGGACGGGCATTAAGAGGATCGATGCCCCCGGATACAAAGCCTGGATAGCTTGAAGGCTTCATCTGGCTTTGAAATAGGGTGAGAGTACACCCAAGTCCTCTTCGATCCCTGTTTTCTATTTTTTCTTGGGGTGATTCAGAAATCACCTCCATTACGCCTTGCCCTTGACTCCCCAAGCCTTGGCCTGGTTGGAAGCCTTGGGAGAGGAGCATGTGTCATCCTTCGAGGGACCCAAAACCGTATTGATATTGACATTGGATAATGTCCTCCATTGATGCAGATGTTTGCAAAATTTGAGGAACAAGGTCGCCGGCCTCTAGGCGTAAGGTGTCGCAATCGACTTGCTTGAAGGAAGCGAGTGGGATTTCTCCAAGCTCGACCCCTACGGCTAGCTTCCCATTATGTATGTTAGGATTAATAATAGAATGGGGGTCGGCACAAACCTTCGCGATGCTATTTTTTGTTGGAAATTTTAGGCATTGATGAAGCGTAGAGGTGACCACGAGGTTTTTGTGGAGCCAGGGGCTTCCTAGCAGCAGGTTGAAAGAAGGTTTTATGTCCAAGACATAAAACTTCACCGGCTGAATGGTGGGGCCAATCTTGAGTGTGAGAGGCAATATGCCCTCAGCCTCTTGGTCCCATCATATGTAGCGATGATTAACTGACATGGTTCAAAGTCATCCGGGATTTTGCCTATCTGCTTCACCATTTTCATTGGGCATATATTCAGAGATGCCCCATTATCAACCAGCACTCTCCTTATCTCATATCCTTTCATGAAAATAGTGATATGAAGAGGCTGGACATGAAAGAGATTAACATTAGGCGGGATGTCATCGTTCGTGAATATGATTGCCATTGGTGCAATTAGTTGGTTGATCATCGCTCACTACTCGTCCGGTTGTGTGTTACTCGGGATGTGGGTCGTAGCAAGAACCTTTTCGATTTGTGCTCTATGTGTCGGTGAATTCGCAAGCAGCACCAAGATGGAGATTTGAGCCTGGATCTTCCTGAGATGAGTCGGTAGATCACAGGTGGTTGCTGATCCTTGAGTTCTTTTATTAGGTTCATGATTCGTAACCTCTACTGGTGGTTTGGCAGTTGAAGTGGCTCCCATTCTTTCATTAAGAGTGTTTGCCATCAATTAGATGGGTTTGAACACTCAACCTCTTCGGGTTAAGGAATCAACTTCGCCAGCCTAGAGCACGATAGGGTCAGCCCTAGTGAGAGTGATGGGAGGCCTCAGGGTGTTGGTCCCTTGTTTGGAAGATGATCCCTTTTCATCAGCTTTGATCATGTCGATCTAGACGGACTCATCTTCATCATACTGGTCCCACTTAGAAGGATCATCAGAGTTTGGGGACGAAGAATTTCCTCTAAGAAGACTCAAAAGATCTTCTTCAACTTCTTGGAGATGATGATCACAAGCAACTATGAATTGGCTCGGATCATCTTCCTCGTCTCCGTTTTCATCATGTGAATGATAACCTCCTCCTTTGAGTTACTCGGCGCTCCTGTTTCTTCGGTCGTTGTGGCCGTATTTTTGGGGAGAGAGCTTGTGAAGATACCCATCGTTTGATTAGGTTCTTCAATAGGTTGATTTCTAGGTCCGACAGTGATGTCGCCCCTATTAATCAACCCTTGAATAACCCACTTCAAGTAGAAATAATTTTGGGTATCATGGGCATAGTTTCTATGCCACTTGCACCATCTAATCTTATCCTTAACCTCAAATGGTCGTTCAGATGGTGGCGGGAGTTAAACCATTTTTTTATTCAAGAGTAACTCCAGCACTTTTTCTAACAGGTCCTTGAGAGGAGTGAAGTTGTTCTCTCGCCTTCGATTGTTATTTTGAGCATTAGCTCTAGGCTGACCCCTTCGATTTTGATTCATATTATTGTGCTGGGTGGCTGAACCTTGAGTCAGTCCGTTAATGACAATTTTGTTAACCTAACTGAAAGATTTCCCTTATCATTGCTCTTATTTTTATTCTGGGAAGTCGTGATGGGTTTGTTATCGAGCTCAGTTCTGAGGGGTGTCCCTCTTACCCTTTCATGTCACTCCACCAGCTCAATCATGGAGTCGAAAGAGTGGGGGATAAGTCTCTGGCTAAAGAAGGTCCTCTATTCAGAAGATGCATTTTCTAAGGCCATGGAGATTTTAGCTGGGTCTGTAAGTGGACACTCGATTACCCGCATCGCTGCCTCATAGAATCGACCGATAAAATCCTCGAAGGATTCTCCTGAGTTTTGTTTGGTTGCACTGAGCTCGCCCTGGGAAAGAGATATTGGTGTCGACCACAGTAATGAGAGGCGAACTGGTTGAACATTTCGATCAGGAGTTATGTGTGGTTGGGCGGTCATTATTCTCTGATGCCAGTTTAAAGCCTCACCGGTCAAAGTTTGTTAAACTAGGGCCTTCAATTGGTTAGGCCTATCTCTTAAGGTTCGGACGGAGAGGGGATACACGTTGACGTGAATATCTAGGTCACTCTTCCCATTGAATTTGTTTTTAAACTCTGGGATGAAAAAACTAAGTGGGAAGGTCTTTCATGCCTCCAAGGGTCTCATGAACATAGGCCTTTGGGGCTAGGATTTCATGCATACCCATCCTTACAAGCATATCTTGTATCGTTTTTAAGGTGCCTTCTTGTTGGGTATTCGGCATGAGAGTATGCCCGCCGTTCGGTGTGTTCCCAAGCATAGACTGATTATTCAAGACTTGGGGTAGATGTTGGCCTGCTTAGGCTTGAGATTGATGAGCCACGTAGTCACCAAGGCGGTTTGATACACCTGTGCTTGAGGGCCGTATTGACCCATGAGTGTCGCCACTGGTAGCAAAAATTGCACGGTTTGTGGGACCGGATGAACTAGAGGGACCGATTGAAGTATAGGTTGACTCTATTGTGCTAAAGGTTGACCAACACCACTAAGTTGGTTTGGCATTGACCCATAAGCTGGGGCATGAATAGTGTAATCCCAAGTCAACTAGACTTTTGAGAGCAGCTTGGACACCTGCCTCTCCTAGGGGTCGGTATGGTTCAACACCTCTGCCTCGTACAGTGTTCAAGACATCATGAGTTGTACTATGGCAACTCGAGGTAGGGTTGGATCCCCTAGACCTAGGTGGGTCTTGGTCTTGAGACCGCTGCACCCCAGAGTTATCTTGGTACGAGTTGTGGGAATTGGCATTAGATGCTACATGAATTTCTTCCCCTGCAGAGCTCCTGCTTTGGTTGCCTAAGGTCAGACGGCTCCTACTATGGCTATGTAAGGTTCCTTGTAGGACAATGCTCAACCCAACCCCCTGGCTGTTCAATGTTTTTTGGGCGGATCAACATTTCAGATAATACAAAGCTCAGGGTTACGAGTGGATCCCTGGGACTCAGATTCTAATTGAAGATTTGGATGATGGATAATGGACTGGCCCGAGTTCAGGCAGTAATCTCAAGGGATTGCGGCATACTGATCCCTAGGTTTGGGAAGGTTCGATTTAGAGTCAGCCGAGGAGCGATCATCATAATCGCCTTGGGTAACCGACATGATGACTTTCTTTGGCTGGGTTCTAGAGTCTAGGCTTAGGTAAGATCTAAACTAGATGACCTAGGGCAGACTCAGCCTAACTTTAGAGGCAAAACCTTAACTAAGACCAAGGTTAAGACTAGCCCGGAATCTAGACTTGCTAGACTCAATGGGTTTTGGTTCAGACCCTAAACTAGGGTAAGCCTAGTCTAGCTCTAGAGGCAATTCTAAGCTTAGAACTATGTTAGAAACTAGACTAAGATCTAGACTAGATGGGTGCAAGTCTCGGCTCTGACCAAGGCTAGGTCTAAGTTCGAACTTGGGTGTGAGCCTGGTTCAGACTTGGACTGAGCCTGAGCTTGGACCTAGAGGGTTGTGAAACTCAGAACGGGTGTAGACCCGGACTGGATCAAAGTTGGTTTAGGCGCGAGCTCTGGCTCGGACCCAAAAGGGAACCAAGGTTCGGACCTGGGTGTGGACCTGGTTCGGAACTGGGTGTGGACCTAGGTGTGGACCTGGTTCGAAACTGGGAGTGGACCTGGTTTGGACCTGGGCTAGGCTGGGTATAAGCCGGAACTTAGACCCAGAGAGTTTTAATGATCAGACCAGGTATGGACTTAGACTGGATCAAAGAGAGCTAGGAACAAGACTTCGGCTCGGACCAAGGTGGGACCTCTGTTCGGACCTGGGCTAGGCTGGGTAAAAGCTTGAACATGGACCCAGAGTTCAACTTGGACCAAAGGCGGGTCTGGGTTGAGATCTAAGATCTATGATTAACCAATCAGAAATAAGAAAGCAAGCACACGAAAACATTTCACCTAGTAAAGTATTACAAGTAGGCTTGGCTTGAGAGTGCGTTCCTAACTGCTGACATGCGACTAGGCTGATATAGGTCCCCGCATAGGTCCTAGCCTCCTGTTATAGGATTTTTCCTGGTCCTACTATACGCAGAGTTGGTTTGAGGCAAAGGATTAAGGAGGGGTGCTCAAAGTTAAATTTATGTGAATGCAATCGCCTAGACTCTCAAAGCTGGGTTCCCCTCATGCCGTTAACGTGGATTTTGCGGGTTTTCAAAAAATTTGTTTTCTGGTTTTTCAGGATTCCTGGTCAATGTGTGCTAGAGTGCGTAAAGAAACATGCAAATGAAAATAAAGTCAAGCACACAGGCACACAATAAGAAAGAAAACAAGTGAGCGCTCGACGCTGATTGCGCCTAGCGATGCACGCTTCAAGGTGAAACTCAATCGAGACACAATATTGATGGAGGGGTGAGGAACCCCTAAGAATGTATGGTTAACGCAGAGAAACTAGCCACAACTCAAGCTAAGTCGAGCCTGACCCGAGTCAAGGATGACTCGAACGGGACACGGTTCAAGGATAGTGCGAGCAGCCCTCGATGTATTCTTTTTCATTATTTTTTTTAACTTTTTTATCTTTTAAAGATTGATGAAACTAAGGGCTAGTAAGTCCCCAATGGATTCGCCAAGCTGGTTAAGTGCCTCGATCTAGCTTTGCAGATCTGGATGATCGGGCAGCACGCATCTCGAGTTTCAAGGGAGACCAGGGACGTTTTGATATCGCTCTCTGAGGAATTTAATGTGGGTTCGGGACTTACTCGGGTTGGCTCTTAGATCACGAAGAAAGCCCCCCAGTCATAAAACTGGTTTGGAATCGCCTCCCTTGGCTTGTATTCTCCTGTTTTTTGCCATCACACACATATGAAAAATGTTATAAGATAGGTAGGTCAGCAGACCTCACCTTTCCTTCTTGATGAATACATGCAGGCGTACACATTCAAAGAAGAAAGGAATAATGAGAGAAGAAAGGTGAGGGAGAAAAGAATTTGACTAGGCGGGGCGATTAGCATAGTGACTAAGCTAGCAGGTAATTGGTCTGATGTGGTAGTAAAATGGGCTCGGTAACTCAAACCGGCTCAACATAGTTACTACTAGACATCAATACCGATACTGACTAGCACGACACGATGGTTAATCTGTCGTGGCAATAAAGCGGGCACAATAATTCTGGCACACCAACAATATCTATAGACGACAAGGCTACCATAAGAGGCTAATATCAACCTCTCCTAGTCAAACGAAAGGTAAACAGAAAGCATAGAAATCATAAAGAGAGAATAAGAAGTAAGAGAACAAGAGCAAAAGAGAAAGAAAGAGAGGAAGAAAAAGAAAGAAGGAGAAGTGTGTGAGAGACGAGAGAACGAAGGAGAGGGGAGGGCGAAGGACATAATCGGTGCCAAGCATCGCCGGCTATGTTGGAAGAAGAAGAGAAAGAAGACATAGTCGGCGCAAGGCATCGTCGACTGTGTTAGAAGAAGAAGAGAGAGAGGACACAGTCGGTGCTAGGTATCGCCGGCTGTGTTAGAGAGAGAGGGGGCAAGAAGGAGAGAGAGAGGACACACTCGGCGCTAGGTATCATCAGCTGTGTTAGAGAGAGAGGGAGCAAGAAGGGAAAAGTCGATGCTAGGCATCACCGACTGTATTTTTTAAGAAGAGAGGAGAGAGAAAGACACAGTCAGTGCTAGACATTGTCGGCTGTGTTTTAAGAAGAGCGGAGAGAGAAGATGTGTCTTAAGAAGAGCAGGGAGAGAAAGACACAGTCAATGCTAGGCATTATCAGTTGAGTTTTAAGAAGAGCAGAGAGAGAAAGACACAGTCGGTGATAGGCATTGTCAATTGTGTTTTAAGAAGAGCGAAGAGAAAAAGACACAGTTAGCGCTAGGCGTTGCTGGCTGTGTTTTAAGAAGAAGAACACAATGAACATAGGGATGAGAAAAAGAGAGAGAAAGAGAGATAGAGACAAGAAGAAGAGAGAGAAAGATAGATAAAGACAAGAAGAAGAGAGAGAAAGAGAGATAGAGATGAGAAGAAGAGAGAGAAAGAGAGATAGAGATGAGAAGAAGAGAGAGAAAGAGAGATAAAGATGAGAAGAAAAGAGAGATAGAGATGAGAAGAAGAGAGAGATAGAGACGAGAAGAAGAGATAGAAAGAGAGATAGAGGTGATTAGAAGAGAGAAAGAGGGGAGGAGAAAGAAAGATGGAGGAGAGAGAAATAAGGAAAGAGAGAAACAGAGAAGGAGAGAGAAATAGGGGAGGAGAGAGAAAGTTACCTTATTAAAAGGTACCGACCCTTTTCTTCTCTCTCCCCTCTCTCTCCAAGACGCACCCACAAGCTTAAGCAAAAATGAAGCCTTTATTGAATCTTTAAGAATGAACCCAAGGGGATTTTACAATTTAGCTTTACATGCTTATATAGAATTTGGCCTAAACATCGGTGGACGTCTAAAAACTACCTATAATTGAAGATAATTAAAATTTAATTAAATTAAAAGAAATTCTAAAAATGGGTACAAAAGGATTGTTTTGCCCCTGCCGAATAATGTGTGGAATTTCATAACAGTCCCTGCTACTGCCTGAGAAGTTTTGTGATCTTTCAAGACTGATATGGAATTGTTTTGATGCCCATTTGATCAAAAGATGATTTTTTTCTTGTGGGGCTCTGCATGGCAATCGATTTGATACCAACTTCGAGCCATGAATCATTTTTTCAAGCCATGATCATGAAACTTGAAATTTGCTTGAAATTTTGGATCGAATGTGTGCTCGTTTCTTAATGTTTTTCTTCAGTTTCTTCACTGAATCACACTACGCATACCATCACGATCATGTTACAACAAACACAGCTCAATTTTATGTCCAGATGAGGATTTCGTCATCTTGAGTTTTTGGCAAGAATCTTGAAATCCAGCGGTCAGAATATACAGGAGATTTGATGCCTTTGAGAGTGAAATCCAACCATTCATTGTCCTCGAGGTTCGAACCAGAGATAGCCACAGACCTCACACACATAATGAAATTGGTTTCATGCTGTGGGTATGCGAGCACCATGATTTGGCCGCTTGAGTGAGGCGTGCCGCTATTGAATTTTCTGCAATTTTCTTCACCGACTCTCTTGTTTTTCTCCCTGCTCGGGCATCGTCTTGATGAGACGAACATGCTCACAAAATTTGAGAGCGATTCAAATTGGAACAAGAGAGATATAGGTCTCGAAAGTCACTGCATGTGACTGTAAAAACAACCACCTTTAATGGTGTTTTGGTGCAAGGTGGCCACACGGGAATAGTGTGCTGCTTACCCCTTTTGGTATTTTACCCCTAACTTTGTCCTAGAGTGCCCGATTAAGCCGAAACTTGACCCATAAGGGTTTTCAACCGTGATGGACTCAATGGAGGTGGTCCCATAGCTGTTTGATGCACCAAAAAAAAAGTTCTAGTTATGGGGTCAATTTCAGGGTGCTAAGGCTGATTTTACCGAAATTGTTTCTTTGTGTTCACTTCCTTAAACATGTCTAATTGCTATGAAACTATTCAGGTGGCCTTTTGAAGTGTTGATGAAGATCTTGACCGATTCTAAGGCCATTATGAGACTGTCAAAATTTCCACTGTTTTGTAGGCTTTATTAACCTGTTTCCTCTTTATTAACCAAGTTCAAGCAAAAATCCATAAAGGACGCTTGGACCAATAAACAGGTTCTTGCATCACTCGCCTCTGCAGGTGGCTTCAGCCCCCATTTTAAAGAAAAAATCCCTGGTGTCACAATACCAGGACCCCGAAAACACAAGCTTCAAGGAAAAGATTCTGACAGCCTGAGTCCATTTACAAAAACAAGACTTGAATGATAAGAAGAATCACCAAGAAAGCAAAACAAGTCTCATGAAGAAGAGCATCATTCCCAAGATGTTACTAAATGCATTCCAAAGATGCCGGAGATGCACCAAGAAGGCAAAGCCAGCCATGACTTTGGACCTGTTACATGAGATTGCTAACAGTGGGTAGGGGTTATATCCAAAGCTGGTCACCTTGATAAATCGAGGTACCCTACCCGCCAAGGAATAACTAGTGCACGATGCAGACGAGCACAGACCAAAGGCTCTTCAGCAGACCATCCAGAATAAGCAAACAAGAAAGTCACTCCAACAAACCAAAGATTCCCCAAGAAGGCTAAGTCAGCCATGACTTTGAACCTATTACGTAAGACTGCTAACAGTGGGTAGGGGTTGTACCCAAAGCTAATCACCTCGATAAACTGAGGTACCCTGCCTGCCAAGGAATATCTAGTGCACAACACAAACGATCACCGACCAAAGGCTCTTTGTTTGTCTATCCAAAATGAAGAAACCCAAACCAAATGGAAACAATGCCCTTCACCATGGCACTCAATTGCCAAACAGGCCTGATTCTGACTAACGTGGTCCGTACAAAATCCTCAGCTTTAGAATCACAAACAGTCCCTTAAGTGTGAGGACTCCGACAAGATCCTTAAAAAGAGTCTCTTCTCCCTCTATCCATGGATGGACCTGTACATTGCATCCAAATGTCTGACCATCCTAGTTGCAGCATTGTGTGAATCTCCTCGGTGTTCACGTGGTCATGTGGCTAGGAAGAAAAAAGTATTAAAGCTGAAGGAAATTTTTCAAATGTTATCCTTCTCGCTTCTCTAAAAGCACAACATTCGGTGGGGCAAGCTGTTTGAACACATTTTTCAGCACCTTGGTCCCTGATGCGGAATAGACCGGAAGCAGGTCAATAAAGCCTCAACATACAGTGGAAATTTTGACAGTCTGGAAATGGCCTCAGAACTGGTCACGATCTTCATAAGCACTTCAAAAGGTCACCTGCCAAGTTCCATTGCAATCAGGCATATCTAAGGAAGTGAACACAAAGAAACAATTTCAGCAAAATTAGCCTCTTGCATCCTGAAATGGACCCTGTAACTAGAACTATATTTTTGATATGTAAAGCAGTTGTGGAACCACCTCCATTGGATCCGACACAGTTGAAAAGGCCTATGGGTCAAGTTTTGGATTAATCGGTCACTCTAGGACAAAGTTATAGGTAAAATAAAGAAAAAGGGGTAGGTCGCACACTATTCCTATGTGGCCACCCTACACCAAAACACCATTAAAGGTGGTTGTTTTCACAGTCATGGGCAGTGACTTCCGGGGCTTATATCTCACTCATTCCAAGTAGGATCGCGCTCAAATTTTGTGAGCATGTTCGTCTCATCGAGACAAACATTTCAATAGTGGTATGCCCCATGACAATGGCCGAGCAGGGAGAAAGACTAGAGAGAAGTTTCTGATCCGTGAAGAAAAAACAGCAACATCACGCCTCGTTCGAGCGACCAAATCACGATGCTCATGTACCCGATCGACGTGAAACCATATGGCATTATGTGCGTAAGGTCTGAAGCTATCTTTGGTCTGAACCCTCTGTACGATGAACGGTTGGATTTCACACACGGAGGCATCCAAGCTGCTATAAATTTCGACCTTCAGATCTCAAGATTCCGACAAAAAACTTAAGACGACGAAATCTTTATCCAGACACAAAATCGAGCTACGTTTGTTGCAACATGATCATGACGGCATGCTCAGTGAGATTCAATAAAGAAATAGAAGAAAAACATCAAGGAACTAGCGCGCTATAGATCTGAAGTTTTCAAGATTCATTCGAAATTCAAGTCTCTTGATCATGACATAAAAACATGATTCATGGCTCGAAGTTGGTATCAAATCGATTGTCATGCTAAGCTCTACAAGAAACCAATCATCTTTCGATCAAATGGGCATCAGAGCAACCTCGGATCAGTCATGGAAGATCACACAAGCTCTTGGGCAGCAGCAAGGATTGTTCTGAAATTCTACACTTTGCTAAGCACGGGCAAAACAATCTTTTTGCACCCATTTTTTAGAATTTCTTTTAATTCAATTAAATTGAAATTATCTTCAATTTTAGATAGTTTTTAGGTATCCACCCATGTTTGGGCCCAATTTTATATAAATATGCAAAGCCAAAATGTTAAAAATCATAGACACAATTCTTCAACATTCAATAAAGACTTGAATTCTTTCTTGAGTTCGTGTAAGCGTCTTGGAGAGAGAGAGAGGAGAGAGAAGAAAAGGGCTGGTACCCCTCGATGAGGTAATTTTTATCTCCTCTTTTTTTAACTCCTCCTCTTTTCTCTCTCCTCCTCTCTTTTCTTTTCTCTCTCCTATTTTCTCATCTCTATCTCTCTCCCTCTCTTCTTTCCTCATCTTTATCTTTCTTTCTCTCTCCTCTTTTCATCTTTATCCCTATCTCTCTCTTCCTCCTCTGGTCTATCATGTCTCTCTTTCCATGCTTCTCGTTCTCCATTCATGCATGGTGGACCTATCCCTTTGTGTGATGCCTTCCTGCTCCTGAGAGATGAACAGTGAGTTAAGCCTTAGTCAAAGTGGCGCAAGCCTTGCACCGCTCGGATTCTCTCTCTTTCTTCTCTTCTATCACAACCGACGCAAGCCTAGCACCACCCGGGTTTTCTTTCTTTCTTCTCTTCTGTCATGGCCGGCATAAGCCTAGTGTTGCCTGGGTTTTCTTTCTTTCTTCTCTTTTGTCACAAGCAATGCAAGCTTAGTGCGGCCTAGGTTTTCTTTCTTTGTTCTCTTCTGGCGCAAGCCTAGTGCCGCCTGGGTTTTCTTTCTTTCTTCTCTTTTGTCACAACCGGTGCAAGCCTAGCGCCGCCTGGGTTTTCTTTCTTTCTTCTCTTTTGTCTCAGCTGGCGCAAGCCTAGCACCGCCTAAGTTTTCTTTCTTTCTTCTCTTTTTTCATAGTCGGTGCAAGCCTAGCACCACCTGGGTTTTCTTTCTTTCTTCTCTTCTTTCACAGTCAGCATAAGCCTATCACCGCCTGGGTTTTCTTTCTTTCTTCTCTGTCACAGCCAGCGTAAGCCTAGCGTCGCCTGGGTTCTCTTTTTCACAGCTGGCACGAGCCTATCCCCGCCTGTGTTTCTCTCTCTTTCTTCTCTTCTTTTACAGTCGGTGGAAGCCATCGCCGTCTGAGTTTTCCTTCTCCTCTTTCTTTTGACAGTCAACACAAGTCCACTGCCACCTACATTCTTTCTCTCTCTTCTTTCTTTATTTCATAGCCGATAGAAGCCATCATCATCTGAGTTTTCTCTCTTCTCCTCTCATTCTTGCTTGCGGCCTCCTCCTCCTTTCCTTTCCCTTTCTCTCCTCTTCTCCTATCATGATTTTCTCTCCGACTCTGTTTCTTCTTCTCTTTTATCTTCTTCTCTTCTTCTTCCTCTCTTCTCCCTCTCTGTTCTTTTTCTTTCTTTATCTTATTCTCTCGTTTGCTAAAAAAGGGTTGAGATTAGCCTTCAATGGTAGTTCTGTCATTTAGCTGTAATGTTGTTGTGCCGGTCATAGTTATTGTGCCCGCTTTATTACCACGACAGACAAGCCATTGTGTCTAGTTAGTCGGTATTGGTACAGTCGTCTAGTAGTAACTTTATTGAGCCGGATTGAGCTACCAAGCCCGTTTTACTACCACGACAGGTCAATTACCTACTAGTCAGGTCACTGTGTCAGTCTCACTACTCGATCAAGTTCTTCTCACCCCAATCTTCATCCTCTCATTCCTCTCATCTTTTGAATGTACACGCCTGTGTATGTTCACCTGGAGGCAAGGTGTGGTCCCTTAACCCACCTGTCTTGTAACATTTGCCATATGTGTGTGATTACAGAAATAGGAGAATACAAGCCATGGGAGGCAATTTCAAACCACTTTTACGACTGGGGGGACTTTTTTCGTGATCTAAGAGGCTGCCCACGTGAGTCAGCTTGAGTAAGTCCCGAACCACCTTAAAGTCGTCACTCATCGGTTGGTCCACCTGCCCTTGTTTTTTAATAAGGTTCCCAAGAGAGAGATCTCAAAGTCCCTGGTTGTTCTGAAACCCAAGAAGCATGCCGCCCGATCATTCAGATCCGGAGGGCGAGATCGACGCACCTAACCACCTGTGCGACCGAGGTGCCCGCGTGATCGCGCACTCAGGGGTATCACCTTTCTCTAAAAAATTTCTCTCTCTCCCTCTCCTCTCCCTCAGGGGCTCACGAAGAAAGACAAACTAACTAGCATAATCTAGCCTTGATTCCTCTTAGCCTTTAGAGGTAATAGAACTTGAAGAGAGGAGATCGTGAAGTCTCTCCCCAAAATGAAGGTTGGTCTTCTTACAAGTGAGTTAAGCTTGTTTATATAGAGGATTCACCAAGCAAGGGTGAACACTAAAAATTCAAGCTTAATTACAATTAAAAAAATTTAAAAAAATCCAAAAATTAAACGTAAATGACCAAAATGTCCCTGTGATCTTTTGCCCAAATGAAGAGATCGTCCCTGCATGCAGGTTACTCCGCCATGGAAGGACCTTGGAAGCTGGGTCTGCAACTGTTCAGCTTTTTCAGCAACATATCTTTGTTCTTCCCTCGATTGTGAGCATTTTGATGCCCTCCAATCGTGTTGTGGTGGCCTTTTTCCCTGGGGTGAAGGTCCGGCAGTTTTTGTGAACTTTGTTTGCCAATGCATCTTCGAGCTGCATCATTTTGGCTCTTGGCTTTGCTTGCAAGTCAGAGAAGAGGCTGTTGCAGCCATTTTACTCTAAGTTCGGGTTGATTGGGTGTCGATTTGTGCATTTGGCATAATTTTGACGGTTGCCGGAGAAAGGGATTCCGACAACCTGCTGTATTTTCTTCTTTGGTGACCTGAGGACTTGCATTCATTGAACCACGGATTGAATACGAGAGTTGTACCAGAATGTAGCTATTTGTGAGGGGATTCTGCTGAACTCCTCTTCACCTTAATCCATGGCTTGGATGTTGAGTTATGCTTCATCGAATCAAGAGCTTGTTAAACCCTATTTTTTCCTTGGTTTTTCCGGCCACCTTCCTTCTCAGAGCAATGGGGGTTCTCGATCATGTGCCCCATAGGTCAAAATGACAAGGCTGACGTGATCTGGAACATGTCAATGTTTGAGATCTGTCTGGTTATAGAGATAGGCGTCGTGGGTTGGTGAAGTTATTGCCAAAAACCATCGTAGCAGTCCCCATTTTCGGAACTGGTTTGGTGAAGCCGCACCGCGCTATGGTAAAACCCATAAGTTACTAGACCGTATGAGAGTCGACCCCTCTAGGGAGGTCCGATTGAGCCCAAATTTGGCCCTTGGGGGTTTTTCGATGTTTTGAGAGCAATGGCAATGGTCTGGTCCTCTGTTGAAGCCACTAGCATAGGGCTACAGTGAAGGGTCCTCTGTTGCAACTGCTAGCATAGGGAACCGCACCTAAGTCACCAGGCTGGAGGCTTTTTTCGGCACAATCTTGGTTTGTGAGTGTTTCATGAACTCGCGAGACCAGATTGTCACAGACTCTCTCCTTATTCGCATGAGATCATAGAAGTATGTCAAAAACGACGTACAACACTCTCCTGTTTTCCTCTTCTCATCCTTACTTTGAGTGTGACCATAACAAATCTATGGTCTCGCTCCTTTTCTCTTATATCACTCGTTGATTCATATGGAGCCGCGACAAGGCCCAACCTCAGCTTCCCATAACCCCTTTCTTACCTTCATTTTCTTCTTCATTCGTTCTTTTATATTGATAGTATCTCACTATCTGTCATCCACTCAATTTGATACCTCCCAGAGCAATCTCAAGAGCGTTAAAACTCAGATCACCACTCTAACTTCCTGTTTGTGGAGTTGAGTCACGAGAGATATCTATGCTCTTACCCTCACTCACATGGGTGGAGTCATCTTGAGGTAGTCGAGAGAGTTTTGACTCTTTAATCTCTCTAATTTGTCAAGTTTTGCAGCGTTTGTGTGCATAGAAGGACCTCTTTTATCACTTCTCCTTCATCCTTCATTTGCTAGCCACTTCCTATTCGAGTGAACCATTACAGAGGATTACTTTTGAGTTCACATTGCAAGCTCTGGAGTAAAAGAACGAGACAACGTGTCAAAGTTTGAGGAGAGTTCATGTCAAAACTGTGCTGGCAAACAGCTGGAGGAATTCGTAACTGTTTTAAGAGGGTGACTGCCTAAGCGTATCCTCGAACCTGCGAACGATGAGGTAAGCACCTAAACGCACCCTTGTTGAAAACCTCTCTCGTTGTTGGTTCTTATCCAGATAAAGCAGATTGCACATGCACGCTTAAAACGCGTCCCACACGTGCACCCCTCACGGTTGTTTGAGAGAGGGTTTCTCTCACCAAGGAAACTAGGCCCCGACCAAGGTGATGTGTTATCTATGAACACTTCACCATTCCTTATGAGTCCATCTAAGATGACTCGGAATCCTCGACAATGGAATATATCATGTCCTTTCATTTGGTGATACTGGCACCACAGGCGTTGATCTTTTCCTCTAAGGTGTTTTGGCTTCTTAGGAGAGCACGGTGCGATCATTTCTTGTTGTATCAGCATATCGAAGATAACAAGGAACATGTCAGAGGATAGCTGATTTGTACTTTTTGAATCAAGGCTTCGATGTGATCTTTGTGCTAGTCCGGCATAGGATGGCCTAACATCTAATGATAAGCGTAATAGTTCACGTGACTGGTGAGCCCTGCCTGGACTGGTCCCCTTGGTTCAGGAAGGACCACCATGCCTTGTTCCATTTTTATTTTTAGGAGGGTTGGTACCTAGGCTTTGTTAAAGCTATATTGTTTGTTCAGCCTTTACCCAAATTGATTGGATTGGTACATGTTTTGTGGTGGAGGCATCCTGTTATAACCCTGAGGTTGGAATTGTAGTTTAGGGTTCCCTCTGACCCTTGAATGGTACCATTCCCCGTGAGGTGTCTAACATCTTGAGAGGAGTGACATTAGTTATGAGCTTAGGGAGAATGGGTGTGGCCCTAACCACTGTGCTGATTGTATTTCTTTGCTGGCCAACAAAAGGGTTGGGTCTGTTGTTGGCGAAATTTCGGTTTTGACGTCCACTTGAGGTATGAGTTTGAGTTCCCCCATGGTGTTGCAATAGACTCTAAATTTTAACCCACTTCAAAATCATGTCTGAGAAAGTGGTGGGATTTGAAGCTTCGACATGAAGGGAGATTTCCTTCTTCATGTTTCTGATACATGTTTGCACATCATCAATCTGAAGCATAGGATTTCTTTGGTATACCACAAGGTCCGTTCATCTTTGGATGTATTCATTTACTGGTTCATTCATTCCTTTTGTCATCGTGAGAAGTTCTATATCTTGAACTTCTCGTTCCACTTCATAAAAGTGTTTATAAAACAGATGTTTCATTTCCTCTCAAGAATGGATGGAGCTTGGAGGTAAGCAATCATACAACTTGAAGGCAATCCAGACTAGAGTTTCCACAAACTGTTGGAGGAGTAGTCTGCGATCAAAAGTTGACTATTGACATGCTGACACGAAGTGTGCCACATGTTGCTGGGGTGATTCAATGCCATCAAAGACAGGCAATCTTCCTTTTTGGTAACCCAAGGGAAAAGGGATTAGAGCAGTAAAAGGTGGATAAGTCTTCTTATGGTGAACATTTTCTTGGGGCTTTGAAATCTGTAAGCCTTGGATGCTTCTATCGATCATATTCTAAATGTCCTCTTAGGTTACTACCAGGGAAATAACTTGGGAGACCATATTAGTTCGACCATCAAGGCAGGCCGGAAGAATCGAAGGTCTTCAAGCTTGAGGCATGGAGGAAGCTGGAGGTCTCCTCTCTACTTCAAATTAGGGATTGAGAGGAGAATTTGCTTATTGGTGTGAAGATACTCCTATCGGCCTGGGCATTCTCTAATCCTTTGAGCCTGTCCAGTACATTGTTCAGAATTTCGACGAAACACACCATTGGATCTTCAAAACTATCATCATCCTGACTACCATCACATCAGCCCACTCTGGTTAGGTGCCTCGATCTCGCCCTCCGGATCCAGATGATCTGGCGGCACGCGTCTCGAGTTTCAAAGGAACCTGGGACTTTGAGATCGCTCTCTTGAGAATCTGGCTTAGGGGGCCAAGGCTGGTGCTCCAACCGATGAGAGCGGAATTTGAGGTGGCTTCGGGACTTACTCGGGCTGTCTCGCGTGGGCTCCCCCTTAGATCATAAAGAAATCCCCCCAGTCCTACAATTGGTTCGAAATCGCCTCCCTTGGCCTGCATTCTCCTATTTCTGCAATCACACACATGTGGTTAATTTTACAAGACAAGTGGGTCAAAGGACCCCACCTTGTCTTTGGGTGAATATACATAAAACGTGCACATTCGATGGTGAAAAGAGAAGAGATGATGAGACGAGGGTTAGAGAAGGAAGAAGAGAGAAGAAGAAGAAAAGAAAGAGACATTTGACCAGGTGACTACCCTAGCACGGTGGCTAGATTTGCATGATGATTGACCTGACGTGGTAGCAAGACGGGCACAGTAACGAGACTGACACGGTGGCAATACTACTCGACGACAGAACACCTACAGCAACCAGCCTGGTACAATGGCTAATTTGACGTGGCAGCAAGACGGGCACAGTAACTCTGACCGATACGTTGGCAATACTGCTTAACGACAAGACTACCGCAACAGTGCTAGACTTGCCCCTTGGTCAAATGAGAGAGGAAGGAGAAGGAGAAAGAGAGAGGCAAGGGATAAGAAAAGGAGACAGAGAAAGAGAGAAGACGTGAGAAATAGGAGAGAAGAGGAGGAAAGCAGAAGAGTGAGGAGAGAACATGAAGAAGAGAAAAAGGAGAGAGAAAAGAAGAGAGGGAAAAGGAAGAGAGAAGAAAAGAGATAGAAAGAAGAGAAAAGAGAATGAAGGGAAGGTGAAAGAGGATTTAGGAAAGAGGAAGAGGAAAAGAAAGTAGAGAGAGAAGAAGGGAAAGAAGAGGTGGCAAAGGAATGTGAGGAGAGAAATGGGGAAAGATTCAGAGGAGAAAAAGGAAAGAGAGAAAGAGTTTAGGAAAGAGAAAAGAAGAATAAGGAAAGTAGAGAGAAAGAAACACACACGACTTTGCCACCACCGTGTGTGCCAGAGAGATTCGAGCACGGCTTTGCCATCGTTGTGCATGTTCAGACGGAGAGAGACAAAGTAGAGAGAAGAAAGGAGAGAGAGATTTGTGCACGGCGTTGCCATCGCCGTGCAAGTTCAGGTAGAGAAAGATTGTGCAAAGAGAAGAAAGAAATAAGGAGAACAGGAAGAAGAGGAACAGAGAAAAGAAAACACACATGGTGTTTCCATCGTCGAGTGTGCGAGATAGAGAAGAAGAGAAAGAAGAAAATGCACATGGTGTTGCCATCACCGTGTGTACGAGGTTGAGAAGAAGAGAGAGAAGAAAATACAAACGGTGTTGCCATCGTCGTGTGTGTGAGACAGAGAAGAAAATGCACACGACATTGCCATCGCCATGTGTGTGAGATTGAAAAGAGAGAGAAGAAAATACATACGACGTTGCTATCACTGTGTGTATGAGACAGAGAAGAAGAGAGAAGAAAATGCACACGACATTATTATCGTTGTGTGTGTGACTGAGAAGAAGAAAGAAGAAAATGCACACTGCATTTCCATCACCGTGTCTGTGAGACAGAGAAGAAGAGAGAGAAGAAAATGCACACAGCGTTACCATCACCGTGTGTGTGAGATTGATAGAGAAGGAGAGGTTTGTGCATGGCGCTGCCATCGCCGTGCGCATTCAGTCAGAGAAGACCAGAGAGAAAGATCAAGAATAAGAAGAAAGAGAAGAAAACACACAGCGTTGCTATTGCCATGAGGATTAGAGAGAGAAGGAAGAAGATGACATGCACGGCTCTGCCATAGTCGTGCATGTTCACTGAGAAGAAGACAGAAAAATCGAGAAAAGAAGAAAAAAGAAAAGAGAGGGGAAGACAGAGATGAGAGGAGGAGAGAGAAAGAGAGAGATGAAAGGAGGAGAAAGAAAGAGAGAGATGAGAGGAAGAGAGGAGAGCGAAAATTACCTTATCAAAAGGTACCATCCATTTTCTTCTCTCTCCTCTCTCTCTCTCTCCAAGACTTACGCACGAACTCAAAGCAAAAGTATGAACTTTATTGATCAATTGAAGGGATCAAGGGAAGAACCTGACAACCCTCTACAATTAGCTTTAGCATGTATTTTCAAAATTGGGCCCAAACATGGCTGGATGCTCAAAACATATCTCAACTCATGATAATTACAATTATTTTGAATTAAAATAAATTCAAGAATTGTGTGCAAAATGACTGTTCTACTCCTGTCTAACAATTCATGGAATTTCAAAACAGTCTCTGTTGCTGCCCTAGAACGGACGTGATCTTCCATGAATGATTCAGGATTGCTCTGGTGCTAGTTTAATCGAAAGATGATTGTTTACTTGAAGGACTCGGCGTGGCGATCGATTTGACACCAACTGCAAGCCATGGATTGTGTTTTTAAGGCAAGATCATGCGACTTAAAATTTGGATGAATCATGAAAACTTCGTATCGATAGTGTGCTTGTTTCTTGATTATTTTTTTTTCCCTTTATTTCTTCATTGGATCACACTAAGTATACCGTTACGATCTCGTGGTAACAAACGCAGCTCAATTTCATGCCTAAACGAAGATTTCGTAACTTTGGAGTTTTGGTAGAAATTCATATATTCGACGCCAAAATTTGTAGTCACTTTATTATCTTCGTGTGTGAAATCCAATCATTCATCAAGTACAGGGTTTCGACCAGAGATAGCCCTAGACTTAATGCACGCGATGGAATTGGTCTCATATCAATCTGATACATAAACGTTGTGATTTGGCCGCTCAAGTGAGGTGCGTCCTTGCTGATTTTCCTGTAACTTTCTTAACAGATCAGCATATTCTCTCTAGCTTTCCTCCCTGCTTGGGCATCGTCACGGGGGCGCCACCTATCGAATCGCTTATCTTGAAAAGATGAACACGCTCACAAAATTTGAGCGCAATCTGACTCGGGATGAATGAGATATGGCCCCCGAAAGTCACCGTCCGAGACTATAAGAACAGTCACCTTTAATGGTGTTTTGGTGAAGGGAGGGCACACGGGAATAGTGTGTGGCCTATCCCTTTCAGTATTTTACCCATAACTTTGTCTTGGAGCACTCGATTAAGTCGAAACTTGACCCATAGAGCTTTTTTACCTTGTCAAATCCAATGGCGGTGGTTCTATAGCTATTTGACGCCCCAAAAATATAGTTCTAGTCACAAGGTCCATTTCAGGGTGCTAGAGGCTGATTTTTCCGAAATTGTTTCTTTCTCTACACTGCCTTAGACATGTCGGATCGCGACGAAACATGGCAGGTGGCCTTCTAAAGTGCTTAAGAATATTCTGGCTCATTTTGGGGCAATTTTAAGACTGTCAAGAATTCCACTGTATGTCAAGGCTTTATTGACTGGCTTCCTTTTTATTCCACATCAAGGGCCAAGGTGCTAAAAAATGATTCCAAACAGCTTGCCCCGCCGAATGTTGTGCTTTCAAAGAAGTGAGAAGGACAACATTCAAAAAATTTCCTTCGGCTTTATTACTTTTTTTTTCCTAGCCACAGGACCACGTGAACGTCGAGGATATTCACGCAATGCTACAACTAGGATGCTCAAATATTTGGATGCAATGTACAGGTCCATCCATGGAGACATTAGGGGGAGAAGAGACTTTTTAAGGGATCTTGTCGAAGTCCTCACCCTCAAGGGACTAATTATGATTCTGATAGTTGAGCAATTTGTACAGACCTCGTTAGTCAGAATCAGGCTCATCTAACGGTCAAGTTCCATGCTGAAGGGCATTTTTCCCATTTTGATCTAGGTTTATTTGTGGTAGATGGTCTGCTGAAGGACCTTTGGTTGGGGTCCGTCTACATGGTGCACCAGGATTGTACGCGTTGGGCAGGGTACCTCAGTTTATCAAGGTGACTGCTATAAGTCTAACCCCTACCCTCTGTTAGTAGTGTCGTTACATAGCAGGTCCAAGTTCTTGCTAAATTTGGCCTACTTGGGGTGTCTTTATCATGTTTGTAGTGTGTTTGTTTTGTGGTTGGTGGTCTGCTGAAGGTCCTTTGATTGGCGTCCGTCTGCGTGGTGCACCAGGATTGTACTCAGTGGGCAGGGTACCTCAAATTATCGAGGTGACAGCTATAAGTATAACCCCTGCCCACTGTTAGCAGTGTTGTTACATAGCAGGTCCAAGTTCTGGCTGACTTTGGCCTTCTTTGGGCATCTTTAGCATTTTGGAGTGTGTTTGGTGACCTCGTGGGAATAATGCTCTTCCTCATGAGACTTGTTTTGCCTTCTTGACGAGTCTTCTGTCTTTCGAGTCCTTTTTGTAAATGGACTCAAGCCTACGGGATCTTGCTTGATGCTCGTTTTTTTGGATCTTGGTATTGTGACACCAGGGATTTTTCCTTGAATGCTGGCTTAACCTTCCTATTGAGGTGAGTGCTGCATCAACCTATTTATTGGTCCAAGCACCCTTTGCGAGTTTTTACTTGGACTTGGGAAGCAACGCAGTAAAGACAGTTTTCACCGACTTCCTTTTACTTGGGGCTCTTTTACCCATGACCTTTCGGCCATGTCGACCCTTATTCTTCCATTTTTACTCACAGTGCTCTTTCAGGGTTTTCACTGTGCCCGAGTTTTTATTCATAGAACTCTTTTACTCATGGTTTCATGATCATGTCCATCCGTCTTTTTTACTCATGGCGTTCCCTTGTTCAAGTAGACACCAGACCCATTATTTTCTCCTCTCACTTTTTTGTGAAGGCGTATTTAAGGTCATGCCTTTGAGACCTGTGTGAAGCCTTTTATCATCATACGGTCAAGATGTGCACTACAGTTTAAGGTCATATAACTGGACCATGGTGGAGATCGATGGCAGTTTGTGGAGGCCATAGAGTGAGTATGGTGGTGGTTTTGGCTCACTTTTGGGGAGATGGCATGAGGCTACCTATGGAAGATGGATGATGTATGGACAGAAGGTGGAAAAGTGGTGACGCACTAGCTGACGGCAAGTATGGATGGCGGGATGGCTCGTCATTTTGTGAGCACGGGTGAGACTCACTGGGGAATGATGAATAGTAATAGAGGGATATGGATTTACTGGGGAGGTGATGAAGGTTATGCATGCACATGAACTGATCGATTTGGGAAGACGTGCATGAAAATGCACATAAAGGGCATGTGTGCGTGTGTGAGGGTGCGTTTAAGGTCATACCTCTAAGACCTATGCAAAGAAGTTTAACGTCATGCGGCCAGGACCTATGCAAAGAAGTTTAACGTCATGCAGCCAGGACATGCACTATGCTTTAAGGTCATATAGCTTGGACCATGGTTATGCAATTTAGAGTCGTGCGACTAGGACCTCCACTATAGTTTAAGGTCATATTATTTGGACCATGGTGCTAAGCCTTTTAACGTCATGCGGCCAGGTCACGCACTATGGTTTAAGGTCATATAGCTTGGACGGTGATTACGCAGTTTAAATTCATGCAACCAAGACCATGCAGTTTAAATTCATGTAACTAGACCTATGCTACAGTTTAAGGTCCTATAGTTTGGAACATGATGTTTAAGGTCATGCATCTAGACTAAGGTTGTGCAGTTTAAGGTCATGCAGCATGGACCATAGCTGTGCAGTTTAAGTTCATGCAGCAGGGACCAAGGCTACATAGTTTAAGGTCAAGCAGCATGGACCATCGTGTGGGTCGTCTAATAGGTGAAGCTTTATGGGGGATAGGTCTATGGAGAGTAATTTGACTCCCTAGGGGAAAAATGATAGCAAGGGTTTTAGATGGGAAGAGATTTCACTGGGGATTAGGGAACAAGTATGTAAGGTGAAAGATGGAACTCCATGGGGAATAAGCTAATGGAAGGTAACCCGACTCCGGAGGATAAGATAGCTTGGTGCAAGACTGACCCATAAGGGATTGAAGGGGTAAGCACGACCTTAACTCCACTGGGGGCCAATGGGCTGCAATACCGGTGTAATTCCTACTGGGGTTAAGGGACAATGACCTGCTCTTGACTCCATTGGGGTTGACCAGTTGTGGGCTGGGTGGAATGACTTGATGCAACTCCTCTGGCGATGACAGAGGTTACAGATTTGATGCAACTCCACTAGGGATAGTGGTAGAATACTCACAGTGATGATCAAGTTCAGACACGCGCGGCGCTAGTCACGGACAATAGCAACATATGCAACGCTATTCATTGGGGTACATAGCGCTAGCACGAGAGGCGTTGCATGCACAGGAGTGGTCACGGGGGACAGTAGCACTCATGCGCACGGTGCTGGTATGCACAGTGTTGGTTGCACTCGACGTTAGTCACGCATGACGATACGGCCGTTGTTAGTCTACATTCCACATTGGTTGCACGCGGCGTTAGTGATGAGTGGAAATAAGCCTCTATTTGGGCCTCGGGTCTAAGCCAGACCCGGTCCAGCCCATCAGAAGGTTGGTGCTCGACATTGTGCAGCCAGCAGTGAGCCTCTGTTTTGGGCGGGTTTGAGCCTGACTCAGTCTGACCCATTACCGCTTGGCCTTCAAGGACCTGTTTAGTATTCTTGTATTGAGAGGGGTACCTTGGGGAACCGGCTTCTATATAAGGGGGAAAGACCCACTTTTACTATTTTACCGAAGGTAAAATAGTGAGAGTTTTAATAGTGAGAGAGCAGAGACTTCCAATGAGAACTTCCAGCGAGCGCAAAGGTATTTCGGCAAGTTTAGCAGCATTGACAGGGAGTCCACAAGAGTTTGTCGGGGAGCGTCGAGGTTTCCGCTGAGGAATAGAAGGTTCAGGTGAAGCAGGGTGAACGTCGGCAGGCTGCAGAGGCTTTTCGACAGGAGTTCTCAGTCACCGGAGTGGTGAGAAAGAGGCAAGCGAGGCTCCCCAAGAATTTCCTTGAACTTCCAAGTCATTCCCGGTGGTTTTTTGTCATCAGGGAGTAGTGAGAGAGTGGCAGCAGTGAGCGGGCAGACCGTTTCTCGGGGTTTTCCTGGAAAGTTTTGAGTGGTTTCCTAATAGCGTTGGTAACCAGTAAAGAGAGGGAAAGAACGGAGAGGGTTTCCTGGTTAGAAGGAGTGAGTTCTCGGTGAGGAGAGGAAACACCGGTGAGAACCCAAGGCATTACAAGCCAGTAACGGTGAAGGGTCGTGGGACGGAAAACGTTCACCCTCTGCATGCGTGGTGTCAGGCCACATCGCGAGTCTCAGGCGGCGTGCTCAGGGCACGAGGTGACACTTGTTCAGTTTTTGGCACGTGTGGAAGACATAAGCAGCAATGCTTCAAACAGCGATAGTCCTTGCATCTGGCTTTGGGCTTTTGAGAACCCAGTCGGTGTTGGTCATTGGCGATCATAGCCGCCATTACGCTTTCAAAATGCACACAACGTTAGCCTATGTCTTAGTGATTGATTGTGCATGGACGTTGGTTGGATAAATCCTTTTAACAGATGCCTTCCAAAATGCAGGTCCCTTCGAAAAAGGCCTCTATTGTCATCGAAGACGAAGAGCCTCTTATTCCTAAGAACGAAGATATGGGAGAATTGATGGTAACTGGACCTAACAAAGAACATCCCTCATCACAACCTCTTGCTCCTAGGAGCAGGGGTGCACCACTTCCTTCTCGTGGTGATTCTGGTCCATGCGACCTGATAGTAATGAGAAAGAGGGTGATTTCTCTTGCAATCTTGAGAGGGGACCTTGCGGTTTCTGCTCGCAGGGAACCTATCATAGGTTCCATTTTTGTAGTCACCTCCTTCTCGGGACAGGTTATTCATCCTCTCGTTATTCGTGGAGGCCTTGTCATTTCACAAGCCATGATGCCTTTCCCTGTACAAGTTACTAACCTCAATCGTCATATGTTTCTATGGACAATGGACATGATCTTCTTAGAGCTGCTTATCAACATTTTGGTCGAGCTTCTTTCTTCGAGCTGATCATATTCCCATTATTGTCGAAGACGGTGATGGATAACCTCCTAGACTTCAATGTCCCCTGTGTAGACTTGTTCATAACGAAAGTGACTGAAATAGCTCAACAGGCTAGGGCAGTTCAGGATTTAGAGGAATCATCTTTCATTGAGAGATATCCCTCTATCAGGCCTTTACTTAAGTTCTTCCCAGGGCCTTTATCTGTCACAGATTCTGCGATGACACACTTAAGTAACCTTAAAACCAACTTTCTCATGCGTCAGTTTGTCCACCCAGATTTTGAGATCTTGCCTTCAGAGGTTCCTTCGATATTTAAAGAAATCACATGTTTTGAAAATGAGGATGACATAGCGATTCTTGAAAGTAACATCAATGATTTGGAAGGCTTGCTTACTATGGCCCGTGAGGTAGAAAAAGACCCATTTTCACCTTAGTTGGTAAATGGAGAATATTCTCTTTAGTTAGAAAGTTTTCCCTTCTCCAGGCGGCGCCTATGAAGGATCGAATCAAATGGACACAACAGAATTACTATTGGCTTAGTCTTGGGGATTGAATGAGCATCTTCACTTATATTACTTTATACACGGAATTTTGGAAATAGTAATAAAACTCCCTTCTTTGCTTTTTACTTCTTTATATGAATAAAATTCTCTTTTTCTTTTCAGTGTAATGCATGGAATTTTTCCATTTTCTTATTTGCCCTCTCCCCCTTACTCTTGTTCATTGTTTCTGCCCCTTCATGGAATGGGACGTGGAGGGATACCGTACATCTTGCTTTGTTCTATGACCCATCACTGTAGCTTCAATGAACTCGAATGGGGGATCAGTTACTTCTTCTCCCCTTAATGTTTGATTGAACATGGGCTCATAATTCATCGTCCTCATATTGTGATGGGCCTGCTTGTTGTAAATAGTCCAATCAGAAGGAGCTTTAGCTTCTATTCGATGTGCATTCACATTCACTCCATTCCCATTGTAGCACTTGGTCTCGGGCATGAACTCTTTTAAGTTTTTGGAAGCGATACGCATCACGCCCAATTGGTTCTGAGACTGTTAACCTCACTTCTTAATTCTGTCAAGAGATCCTGCTCTTGAGGGCAAGAAATTTGTCCTTTCCTTAACTGCTCCTTTCCAATAAATTAGGGAAACGCTTTGAGGGTGGTTGATGCGTTAATTTTGCTTCCAATAGTGCAATGGGGACATGTAGGACTTTCTGATGGTCAAGTGTGTAAGTGACCCTCGGAGCTGGGAAATTTGTCCCCATGACTTCCTCACTTTCAAGGGTGACTTCGTGTTCTTCTTCTTGCACAAGTAGTTCAGTATTGGAAGAAAAAGGGGAACCCTCATTTTCAGAGGAAGATGGAGTTTCCTCAAGGATGATGGGTGATGACATTCTGGGATGAATGGGAGTTAAAGGGAGAGTTTTGCCTTGTCTTTCTTCCTCCTTAAACATGCTCACGTGTGTTCTCACAATATCTTCAACATCTTCATGAGGCGAGGTTTTTGTCTTCCCTACAGACTCCAAATCACCATCATTTGACTTCTGGGGTGTTACCGAATCTGTGAAGTAGTACTTGGCATTAGCATAGTGAGTTTCGGCTATAGGAAATGGTCGTCTATCTGCATAGACCGTATATTGTCTCCCATCTCGAGTATATTTGAAGCATTGATGCAATGTGGACGGAACCACCTCCTGATCATGGAGCTATGGGCGGCCGAGAAGGATGTTGTAAGATGTGTGGTGTCGATCACATGAAATTGGGTGTAATCATTTAATTCACCGTTCTTAAGATGAAGGCGGACCATGCCAGCTGGCTTCTCTCCTGATTGGTTGAACCCCTAAACTATGATATAAGTCAGAGTGAGATCCTCAGACCCTAATCCCTTGGACTGCCACTGGTTTGGGTGGTATAGTGGGTTGAGGAGTAGGTTTAGGTGGAGGAGGTTTATTTTAGGCTGCTGGCTGGCTTGATTGAGGAGCCGGCTTGGTTTGGTTAGTCTAAGTGGATGTTTGAGGTTGAGGCTTAAGAGATGGCTGGGTATATGGGACGAACGACATCCCAAGGAATTGAAGGATGGGTGGATTGTCCAGGGTATTTGGGCGAGGAAGGAACCCAAGGAGTTGAAGGATGGGTAAATTGTTTGAGGTATTTGGGTAAGTGAGAAGTTGCGGACTAGGGAACTTCAGGATACCTAGCTTCTTAGGTGGAGGTTGCAGCATTCATTCGCCCCATGCTGGGTGGTGTTTCTAAGATCTGCACCATGTGGCAAGCTTCCTGAGAATAGAGGCTCTGCCCTCTTGATTCTTTGAGCCTCTACTCGAGGTCAAGCTCAGGAAGCCATTGGGGTTTCTTTGACTTTGATTTTTTGTGTTTCTCGGTAGAAGAGGATGGCTTTGACTCAGCTCGAGCTGCCAGGGAATCATCAATTGTTAAGAATCCAGTCGCCTAGGCCAACGTCTTTCTCAGCCGCCTCTAGTGTGTCCTGCATATGTTGATTCCTTCGAGTTCTCTATCAAGAGCCTCGAAGTTTGGACATTTCAAGGTCGTACCTGTAAGAGACGTAGAAGAGGAAGGATAAGAAGAAGAAGAATAAGAGGAAGAAGGAGAAGGATCAGTAGGTGAGGGGCTTTTAAGGTTGTTCCCCTCATTAGATCGATCTGGACAGCTTTTTATATCATCACTAGAATTGGACTTGTGCAGGGGTCTTTTAGGTCTTTCCCTTACTTAGACCGTTGGGGAGTGCTTTTAAGGTCGTCATCCTCATTAGACGTGCCTCGAGTAAAAGATGACTCAGAGGTATGAGAAAAAGGAACGAGGTCGATGGCGATCGGGATGAAGTCTTTTAAAGTGGGCAAGGAGGAAGAGGCCTGAGGAATTCTGGCTCAACCGGTGGCTAAGGAACCTTATTCTTTAGTTGAGCAGCCCTTGGTGTGCGTCTTCTTATAGTCACCTTTGCAGGTGCTTGGTCTGTCTTGCTAGGTTTGTGAACAGCCCTAGCTCGACGAATGGCTTCGCACTTTAAAGACTTGAGCCTGCTCCGCCCGTGATGGACTTTCCATGATTGGGAAGTCAAGGGTTCAGTGGGATCAAAGGCTTCATCATGGGATTCTTGTACTGGGACACTCTCTTGAGTAGAAGTATCGACTTGTGGGCATTCAACAGAAGCAATGTGATGTGCCTAGACTTTTTCCGCAACCACAGCTTCGAATCCATAACATTCGTTTAGCTCATGGCCCCATATTTGATGGTATAGGCACCAGTGATTCTCGGTCCCTTGAGCGAGGTGCTTGAGCTGCCTTGGAGGCTTAGGAGTGATGAGTCCTTGCTAGAGCATCGCCTCAAACTAGGGTAGAAGGGGATCTGAATTATCATCTCCCGGGCCTTGAGCCAAGGGGTCCTCTTGGATTAGTGGAGGAGAGATTTGGGGATCTTTGTTTGGAACGTCACCAACTTCTTGGCCTCTCTGTATTTTCTTCGCTAATAGCACATGGAAGTTAGAGCATTCGCTCAAGTCATGCCCCAATGTCTGATGATATGGATACCAGAGACCCTCAGCTCCTTGAGTCCGGTGTTTGGGTTGTCTTGCTGATTTTGGCAAGATGATGCCTTCTTAAAGCATCATGGCAAACAAGGCATGAAGGTTGCTGGGTGCCTCATCTTTATCCTGAACTGTCACTGCGTGGGACGCTTCTGCTACTCAGAATGCTTTCTTGAGTTCCTCGAGCTTGATCTGACCCTTTTGGATCAAAGCCTCGATGAGATCCTTAGGTGTGTAGCATTCTTCTGTGGAGTGATTTACCATTTGATAATAAGCATAGTATCTTGTATGCATATCGAGACCGGCATGATCGGGAAACTTGATCTCAGGCAGCTCAATTATGTTTTGTTCCAGTAATAGTCGGAGCAATGTAGGAACCCATTCCCTTTTAAAAGGACAAACCTTGTTTTGATGTATGGTGAAATAGTTATCTCGATTAAGGTTTGCAGGTGGGGGTACCCGATTGTACGACGGTTGTTATTTGCCTGTCTGGGGTGTTGTCTTTGTTGTGCTTACCCCTTTGGAGAGGTCCAAGGTCTGAGAGACAGACTTCTTTGGATCACTAACGGTAATGGCTACACTAATTACCCCTTTTATTGGTTTCCCTGAGCATTGGTTCGAGAACCACCATTGCCCCGGTCATTTCCCGAGCTTGAAGACTGTTGTCGTGGATCGCTATGGTGGCGTGACAAGCTCTTTATGCGAACCATTTTAGAGATCAACTCTGACATGGAGGTCGGATTGGAGGCTTCAACATGTAGAGAAATCTCAGGATGCAGGTTGCGCACACAGGTCTGAACTGCTTCCTTCTCAAGCATGGGATTGTGATGGCGAGCGGCCAAATCTCTCCATCTTGATATGAATTGATCTACAGGTTCATCTGGATATTGGGTCAAGGTGAGAAGTTTGATGGTTTCGACTTCTCTCTGGATCTCATAAAAGCGTTGATGAAATAGTTTCTCCATTTCCTTCCAAGTATGTACTGAGTTTTGGGGAAGCCGAGCATACAACTAAAAAACCAGGCCATCAAGGGTTTCAACAAACTGACGGAGAAGGAGTCTCCCGTCAGTTGTTGTCTCTCGACATGCTGCTTGGATGCTGGTACGGGGATGTGGTTCCATTGAACAAGGGAAACTTCCCTTTCTTGTAGTCAGACGGAAATGGCACCTGATCAATGTATGAAGGGTACAAATTGTGATAAAGCGTCGCGCATTGCATACTCGGGATCTACCTGTACTTTAGGCTGTGAGTCACCATAGCATCGATGTCTGCCTATGAGACAGGGTGAGGGACCGACTTGTCGTGTGAAGCAGGAGGAGGCTGGCTTTAAGGTGCATCATCTGAGTGATGGGAGTTGACCTCATGGTTAGCCGAGTGCCACGAGGCATCTATGTGATCAATCTTCTTCATGATTGCATGCATCATGTCTTCGAACTTATTCATGAGCTCTTCATGCAAGTCACCAAGTTCGTTTACCACCATTATGCTGACTGTTTCTCCAGGGAGGTCAGACTTAGGTCCATTTGAGGGCTTTCGAGCTTTACAGGTCGCACGTGGCAGATCGGTTAGCAAGGGGTCAGCATGCCCCTACTGGACTCAACTCTTGTATGTCGAGCATGTACGGACCGGTTCTTGACGGTCTTGGGACCATGGTTGCTGGGTGGTCAGGTCGTCTTCTATGACGCTGACCACAGTGCAAGATTCTCGCACCTATTCTTCAGTCTCTGTGATTTGAAAAGGGTAGAAGGGATTTTGAGGGAGGAGACCCTTGAAGCTGGGTGCCCCAACTTTTCTGGTCTACTCCTTAGTCAAAATCTGCAGTCCTCTGTCTTTCTTGAGCTTTAAATTGCGATAGACCTCTCTCCAGAATTGAGACTGGGGTCAAGGTTGACCTGCCTTCTTAGAGCATGAGAGGTTGATGTCTAAGAGATGGGGCAGCAAATGTGGACCTTAGACGGGGACCAGCTTGCGCTGTTTCCTTGGAAGTTGAAGAACTTCATCAATCATCAAGCATTTGCCTTAAGCACCTTTATGGGCTCCTGAGGCATAGAGGACCTGATGAGGCTGGCTGAGGATGGTACTCTTAGGGAAGACCTTCGAGTACCAGGTCTTGAGATTTCCAACGGGGGAGAAAGGGAGGAAGAAGAGGGGACTGGCTCTCGATGTTGTCTAGGTCGAGAGAAAGGGATGGCTTGGGAAGGTGGTGTGTGTACACCCCTTAAAATAGCTTTCCGAGTACTTGGGGGTCAGCCCGAGCTCGAACAGGTGGTCTAGCCTTAGGAAGCTTAGAACTACGAGCTCGTGTCTATAAGGGAACAAGTGGAAGCCTGCCCCTTATAGGGTGCACAAGTGTGTGCTGAGTGGGAGGATGAAGGGGTCATCTCCCATGTGCTTGGGTTGGCACAACAAAGGCGTTGCCCTGAGCAGTGGGATACATATGCATGCGCACAGGTTTCGACCCAAGGAGGCTTGATCTTGGATACGTACTCGAGGTAGCACAAGGGCTGCCCCGAGGTGTGACTCGACTGGATAAACCACGATCTTTAGTGTGTGTTCGTGCGGTGGAGGCCCCAGGGTGCCTCGATGTGTCGAGCCTCTAAACATAGAGACTCGTGGTGGTGCAGGAATGTGGGGAAAAGCCTCACGGCGACCCACAAGAGTAATGACAATTTTCTTGCCTTTTACAGAAAGGGACAGGGCAGCCTTCCAATGTACCTCGGCAATGCGACCGACAAGTGACTTGCCAGTGATAGGGAGCATGCTGCCAGTTGAAGCAGACGTGCTACCAATGCAGGGCACCTTGGTGGAAGTTCCACCAGGGTTAAGACCTAGGACCTAGACACTAGGTCTTTTTTCGAAAGGAAGGTTGGGAACAAAGTTCGAGGAACTTGTTCCCAAGAGAAGTTCGTGAATGTGGGGATCAGAAATTCCCCGATTCGGCTAAACGGGTTGGAGAACCCAGAAGCCATAAGTGGTCTATGAAAACAGAAAAACAAAGGAGAAACAACCAAAGAAGGATGATCTAACGAAGAAGTAGTAAGTCCCCAGTGGAGTCGCCAAGTTGGTTAGGTGCCTCGATCTCGCCCTTCGAATCCAGATGATCTGGCAACAGGCATGTCGGGTTTCAAGGGAACCTGAGACTTTGAGATCGCTCTCTGAAAAACCTCACTCAGAGAGCGAGGGCAGGTGTACCAACCGATGAGAGAGGAATTTAAGGTGGGTTCAGAACTTACTCAGGCAAGTTCGCATGGGTGCCCTCTTAGATCACAAAGAAAGCCCCCCAGTTCCACAACTGGTTCAGAATCGCCTCTCTTGGCCTGTATTATCTTGTTTTTGCAATCACACACACATGGTTAATTTTATAAGACAAGTTGGCTGAAGGACCTCACCTTGTCTTTGGGTGAATGTACACAAGGCACGCACATTCGATGGAGAAAAGAGAAGAGATGATGAGATGAGGGTTGGGAGAAGGAAGAAGACGAAAAGAAGGAGACATTTGATCGGGTGACTTACTTAGCACGATGGCTAGATAGGCATGATGATTGACCTGATGTGGTAGCAAGATGAGCACTGTAACAAGACCGGCACGGCGGCAATACTACTTGAGGACAGAACACCAACACCAACCAGCTTGGCACAACGGCTAATTTGACGTGGCAGCAAGACAGGCACGGTGACTCAGACCGACACGACGGCAATACTGCTCGATGACTAAACTACTGTGACAGTGTTAGACTTGTCACTTGGTCAAATGAGAGAGCAAGGAGAAGAAGAAAGAGAGAGATAAGGGATAAGAGAAGCAGAGAGAGAGAAGAAGAGAGAAATAGGAGAGAAGATGAGGAAAGGGAAAGAGAGGGCAGAGAATATGAAGAAGAGAAAAAAGAGAGAGAAAAGAAGAGAGGGAAAAAGAAGAGAGAAGAAATGAGAGAGAAAGAAGAGAGAGAAGAGAAAAAAGGATGAAGGGAGGGGGAAAGAGGATTTTAGGAAAGAGGAAGAGAAAAGGAAAGTAGAGAGAAAAAAGGAAAGAAGAGGTGGCAAAGAAAAGTGAGGAGAGAAATTGGGAAAGAGTCAAGAGGAGAAAGAAGGAAAGAGAGAAAGAGTTTAGGAAAGAGAGAAGAAGAATAAGGAAAGTAGAGAGAAAGAAACACGCATGGCATTTCCATCGTCGTATGTTCTAGAGAGAGATTCATGCATGGTGTTGCCATCGCCGTGCATGTTCAGAAAGAGAGAGACAAAGCAGAGAGAAGAAAGTAGAGAGCATTTTATGTACAGTGTTGCCATCACCATGCATGTTCAGATAGAGAGAGATGGAGAGAAAGATAGGGCAGAGAGAAGAAAGAAAGAAGGAGAAGAGGAAGAAGAAGAAGAGAGAAAAGAAACACACATGGTGTTGCCATCACCATACGTGCGAGATAGGCAAGAAGAGAGAGAAGAAAACGCACATGGTGTTGCCATCACCGTGTGTGTGAGACTGAGAAGAAGAGAGAGAAGAAAACGCAGACGACGTTACTATCGCCCGGTGTGTGAGACAGAGAAGAAGAACAAAAAAAACACACACGACATTACTATCGCCATGTGTGTGAGACTGAGAAGAAGAGAGAAGAAAACACACACGGCTTTGTCATCGCCATGTGTGTGAGACAGAGAAGAAGAGATAGAAAAAAATGCACACGGCATTGTTATCGCTGTGTGTGTGAAATTGATAGAGGGGGAGAGGTTCGTGCATGGTGTAGCCATCGCCGTGCACATTCAGTCAGAGAAAACTAGAGAGAAAGATCAAGAAGAAGAAGAAGAAAGAGAAGAAAACACACAACGCTGCTATCATCGTGTGGGTTAGAGAGAGAAGGAAGAAGATGACATACACGGCTCTACCTCAGCTATGCGTGTTCACAGAGAAGAAGACAGAAAAGCCTAAAGAAGAAGAAGAAAGAACAAAGAGGGGAAGATAGAGACCAGAGGATGAGACAGAAAGAGAGAGACGAGAGGAGGAGAGAGAAAGAGAGAGACAAGAGGAGGAGAGAGAAGAAAACACACACGACGTTGTCATCGCCATGTGTGTGAGATAGAGAAGAAGAGATAGAAAAAATGCACACGGCATTGTTATCGCTGTGTGTGTGAAATTGATAGAGGGGGAGAGGTTCGGGCATGGTGTAGCCATCACCGTGCACATTTAGTAGGAGAAAACTAGAGAGAAAGATCGAGAAGAAGAAGAAGAAAGAGAAGAAAACACACAACGCTGCTATCGTCGTGTGGGTTAGAGAGAGAAGGAAGAAGATGACATGCACGGCTCTACCTCAGCTATGCGTGTTCACAGAGAAGAAGAGAGAAAAGCCTAAAGAAGAAGAAGAAAGAACAAAGAGGGGAAGATAAAGACCAGAGGAGGAGAGAGAAAGAGAGACAAGAGGAGGAGAGAGAAAGAGAGAGACAAGAGGAGGAGATAGAAAATTATCTTACCCACAGGTTCCATCCCTTTTCTTCTCTCTCCTCTGTCTCTCTCTAAGATGTACCCACGAACTCAAAGCAAAAGCACAAACTTTAATGATCAATTGAAGGGATCAAGGGAAGAAC